>JASDQU010585760.1:0-45737 GCA_032191745.1 Picea mariana | reverse complement strand
AAAGTGACACGTTAGGTGGGGCCAGCGCAGGGGAAACCGCTTTTCTGGACCTCCCCCACTGTTAAAGGAAAAAAAGGTCAGGGGGGTGGGGGTCCGAAATGCTCTGAGGACCGTCAATCTGGGCATTGTTGGATTCTTCCACTGACAACTTGCGCAGAAATTAGTCGTTATACGACAAAAAGTCTTATCCGTTAGAACTTAGGATAAAAATATACAATGGGTAGCACTAAGCTTTCCTTTTCCACTTTTACACCATGGTTTATTTTCCTAAGGTAAAAATATCCAAATTTACTCAGACAAAGGGTATTTTAACAATCCCTTTCAACTTTTATTGAGATAAAAACACTAACCTAGGCATCTAACAATTAATCCAACTTAAACTGTTGGATTAATTATTACTCTAACCTAACTAATTTGGTCAATATTAGACTGTTTGACCAAAATTATTCACTAACCTATCTAATTTGTCCAAGATTAAACTGTTTGACCAAATTTATTCACTAACCTATCAACATAAATTCAAAAAGTTTGATCATGATTCTTCAGTATGATTCAAACAGAATTTATTTTTCATGGGGTTTTATAAAAAATTTTTTTTTTTGTCTTTATTTATTTTTTATACCCTCTTTTCATTTTTTCTATTTTTATATTTTCTTTTCTTTTTCTTTTTCTTTTTGTAAATCATTTTCAGAATAAAATATTATTTACAATGAAATATGACTAGAGGAAGAAATTCTAATCACCAGGTGATACTATAAAATATAGGGTTATAACAGCTAGATAAATGTGCTCGTGATTATTCATCAATACAACCATAGTTTATTCTGGTAGTCAATAATGGTCCACGGTTATGTCTTTCACATATCTTCTACAAAGATCTGAAGGCATGATTGTCATTCCTTCGGTTTCTATAGCGAGGATGATGATAAGGCACATAGTTTTGTGTTGGCTGATCAAAAGATATAGGCTTGAGGTCTGGTGTACTCTTAGAAGTAAAACAACTAGGTATATCAACAATAGTGTCATCAACATTAATATCCTCATCTTATGGCATGTTAGGAACAACCATCTCATAAATTGATTCAGTATATTGCTCAACTATCAAATCAGTTTGAACTCCACCTGCAACAAACAAAAAATCATTTATTTTCAACAAGGGAAAGTGTATGCAAGGAGGCAACAACAACATCATATCCAAGACCTGTTCTTGGAGACTTCCTCTCAGGCATAATAAGAGCAATAATGCCATGTCCATTCTTCCCAAGTCCTCCTCCGATATATCACATCTTGCTAAGTAGTTGGGACCCTATACCTGTAGTGTGTTTTTCAAATCTAGGAGAAACAACACAATCATAAGTTTTAAAGAATAAATTAATAACATTTTGCTTATAAGGAGCACCAAAGGGTGGAGAATAAATGAGTGATCCCTGAAGCTCAACAACAACAATATTCTTCTCAACAGTCTTCTCATCAATCTTTTCAACACCATGTGGTTGGCGAACTTGTTCTTCAAGATTCTATTTGCGGACCTACAAGCCTTGGAGAGTCTCACCCTTCTTATTCAACTGCAATGATATGGCATCATAATCTTCCTTCAATGCATGATATTCGTCAAACATTCGATTGTTATCTTCTTGAAGAGGGGCATCTTCTTCACGAAGCTCATCAACAGAGGCCTGCAAGTGGGAAACCTAATGAGTCGGTCGAGCATTTCTTTCCATCAGTTGGTTGACTTTTTTGCTCAATATTGTATGAGAAAGAGATTTCACTTCTTCCTCCACGTCTTCAAGAAGGTTGGATTTTTCCTAAAATTCATCTACAAGAGTCTAGAAAAATCTTTCCATAGTGTTCCCCATGGTAGTAACCCTCCAAGTGTGTCTAGTCAGAGCAATCTGGAACACATTTTTTGCAGTGTTCAACTGATTTTTCATTTCTGGATTTTATGTCTTCAAGGTAGCATTTTCATGAGAAAGGGTTTTCACCTCCTTCATGATATCATCGACATGATCAGTTTTATTTCCAAAATCATCCACCATATCTTGAAAAATGGTTTCCATTGTCTATTCTAGGTAAAAAAATTCCTAGATTTTTCATCAAACCACTACAAAAGGTTGGTTTGAAAGAGGGTAGCCTCATCTTCCAGTTGGGTAGGGGATGTCTTTAGTTCATTTTTTAATCATTGATTCTCACTCTGCAATTGTTCAATGACATTCTGTAAGGAAATGACTTATGCATGATGTCAGTTGTGAAATTATTCCAAGGTAATGGCCTTTTTCTCACGAATCTCCTGCAATTTCTAAAGCACCATATCTTCATTTTCATCAAGCATGCCCATCGTCAACAAAGGGAAAGATATATGGAAATAAATCAATTGTTTGTATTAGCCACTTAGATACAACAAGTCACTAGTTCTCAGCATAGACCACTAGTCAACTTATACCAAGTTAGTAGACTTATAACGAAATAAAGGAGGTTCGATAACAAACGACCATGACAGATTTGCATATTTCAGCAAGAAACCTCAACAATGGACGTGGATTTACACTTGTCTTTCTAAGGTATTCATCCTTCAATCAATTGTCCCAACAAATAGATGGTTGATCCTTCGAGCAAACCCTATCCGATCAATTTCAATGCATGACAAAGACATTTATTCCCAGAATAACCATAAATGATTAGCGTTATCTCATTCTCATCTAAATCTTTCTCTGGAAACCCGAGCTCAAACAACCATCGAATCTCATACCATGTTGAGACAGGTATTAAGCACAAATAAGAATAGATCTGAGATCATATATGGTGTCTAAAGACACTGTATCACTGAAGCTTAAGCATGCTATATGAGAGTGAAAAATAGATCTCCCAATGGTGATGATAAATTGATTAGAAGGATTGTCTATAAATAGGTTTTTGTCATGGAACAAACTGACAATATTGGGTGTAGTCGGTTGCACCTATCCATAAAACGTGGATATGGGATCCTAAGTGGACATGTTCAACCATCAATTTAGTCGACCCTCGACCCAAAGGATTGATCGACCCACTTAATCGACAATGTGAGGTTTACGATTGAACTGCATGTTACAACACCTAGGTGTTGTTCATTCCAAGTAGTCTCTCTTCCACTATTCCTACAACAACCATAAGGTAAACATACACATTATAACTATTATCATTTAACAATTATTTGATTCATGGGAGTTCCAAACTCCACAATGTAATAAGGTATTCAAAAATAATTATATGCTTCGAATGCAATTTTTAATTCAATACTTATCTATATGGCTACTTTCCTGCTTCATAAACCTGCCATGGGAAAGAATTCTTCTCACTGTTCTTTCAAACATTCCCTTTTTTATTTCATCTCTCATACCACATGCATTTTTCTATGGCAATTCAATTTATGTAACTTGTCTCTTCCTTGTTGCATTCACACTTCTAGGGTTAGAAATTCCCTTCACTGCTAAATAATCTTTTGGGAAATCCATCTTTCAAAGGTTTTCAAGTGCAAGAAGAGTGATAACTTACTACCAGGCATCCCTTGCCAATCCATAATCAACAATCTTTGGAAACCATACGGTTTGAACAATATTCTTGCCAAGCTTTCTTTCTTTCAGCCACCATCATGTTCCATAACTCCATTTCCACAACAAAGTTCTGAGGTAGTCCATCCATATAGAATTAATCTAGCATTCAATTCTCTCACCGCATCCACAACAGCTCCAACTCCATCATTTTAGTTGTTAAAATATTAATTTCAATTAAATATAACATAATCATGCATTCACACAATGAATTGACAACTTGTTGTATCTCCCCCAAAACAACCCACTTAAAATATCTTGAATTAGATATTTTGAGTGGGTTCCTCCCTTCTCTAAAAATTTTTCAAGTTACTACATTACTACAATATTGAAAGGGTGTTGGCATAAAGAGTGTCAGGAAATGCAGGAAACTTCCACACTAATCCTGGCAGAAGAGAAGAAGAATTTAATCAAGAAAGAAAATTACACAAGCAATCACACAGTATACCGAGATTTTACCCTGGAAGTCCTTAATCGAGAAAACCATCATTCCTTTAAGTGTTCTTCTCTCTTGTTGTTTTATTCATTAAGAATAAAAGGTTACATGTCTAACCTTGGTCCACACCTAAGACACAATTGACATCATACCCTCTTTCAAAGGCGAGAACAAACCTGTAGCCAATTCGGCTTACATGACCAACAACCTACGTCACTTACACATGCATTAACCTGCAAAAGTGAATTCAATGATCAACTACAACAACAACCTTTATGGCCTTAAAAAACGCCTCTTTATAGGATTTACAACAGGTAAAATCCTAAATATTGGATCCCAAACATAGTTACATATCCATGCATATCATTGGCTACAAATCCAACAAATCTCGGGATTCTGTTACAGTCGACCCCAAGTTAGGTTTACCATTCGACTACCAGTTGGCCTTCATTTGGTCATTAGTCGATCGTCTCATGCCCGTACTTCAACCTCTTATTGGTTGGCTTGTCATCGATATCTTCAACTTCAACTTTACCCGATTGACTTCCTATACCTTCGACTTGTTGTCGATCTACCTCGACTTCAACCTGATGTCGATCCACCTCGACTAGACTTTCACTGCAAAGAATATAAAAACCCAACATTCTCCCACGTGTTGTCTTCTTTGCTGAAACATGAGATTCTAGAACTTTCGCTCACAGAACCAGGGCAACAATTCCCATTTCCTCTCTGCACCAAGAGAACTTCACAACACTCACAGACTTGGTAAACAAGTCTGCTATGTTTTCCAATGTGTCTACTTTCTCCAATAGCACCTTGTTACTTTCCACCATATCTCTTACAAAATGGTATTGTACACCAATTTTCTTAGTCTTTGAATGATAAGCAAGGTTCTTTGTCATAAATATTGTGCTTTGCCTGTCGCAACTTACCTTCATAGTTATCTGCTCAAACCTGATTCTTGAACACAACCTTTGAATGCATACCACTTCTTCGCTTCCATGAGTGGCTGCCATGTATTCAACTTATGTTGTTGACAAGGCTACGACCACATGTCACTTACTCATCCAACTTATTGCTCCACCGAACATCTTGAATACATATCCACTGGTCGTCCTCCCTCAATCCATATCTCCACCCCAGTCGGCATCGACAAAGCCATGTACATCTAATTTACCATTGTCACCTCTAGGTCTTCCTTGATAACATATAGAATAGTCCTTTGTGCCACACAAATACCTAAATACTCTCTTAACAGTTGTCCAGTGCTCCTTTCTAGGTGTCAACATGTACTTTCTCAACACTCCCATTGCATGGGCAATGTCTGGTCAAGTGCATACCATTGCATACATCAGACTACCAACCACACTTACATAGGGAACACATGCGACGTCCTCTATCTCTTCCTGTGTCTTTGGATATTGTTTAGAAGTAAGCTTTTCTCCCACTGGAATTGGCACCTTCACCGGTTTGCAATCCTTCATGTTGAATCATTTCAAAACCGTTTTAATATACTTCGTCTGATTCAACCAGAGCTTTCTAGCGGCTTGATCTCTCTTAATATCCATTCCCAAAATGAAGTTAGTTGCACCAAGATCCTTCATGTCGAACTTGGAGGATAATTGCTTCTTCAACTCCTTTATTGTGTCCGTGTTGTTTCCAATCAGCAACATGTCATCGACATACAAAGCTACATATATGAAATTCCCACCTTCTTCCTTGGAATATATGCAGTGATCAACTTTGGTTCTCACAAATCCCAAACTAAGGATCTATGTGGCAAACTTTTGGTACCACATCCTTGGCGATTTATTTAGACCATAAATGGATCTTTTGAGTTTGCACACCAACTCTTGCTTGCCCTTTACTGCAAATCCTTCAGGTTGTTTCATGTAGATTTCTTCTTCCAAGTACCCATGTAGGAAAATTGTCTTCACATCCATCCGTTCTATCTCTAGATTGAATGATGCAGTCAGAGACATTGGTACTCTAATGAAAGTAATTTTTGCAATAAGGGAAAAAATCTCACCGAAGTCGACTCCCTCGACTTGGGAATATCCTTTCTCTAGCAGTTGAGCTTTGAACTTCTAAACTTGACCTGGGAAATTCATTTTCTTCTTAAACACCCACTTGCTACCGATGGGCTTCCTTTTACTAGGTAACTTGACCAAATCCCATGTCTCATGCTTGTACAAGGATTCCATCTCTTCGACAATGGAATCCTTCCATATTTTACCCTCTGCCGAGTCGACTGCCTCACTGAATGACTTGGGCTCATCATCGATGATAGTTAACATGAATGCAGAATGAAATTTGAGTAGACTATACCTCTTAAATGGTTTTCTTATTCTTTCTAACCTCCTTACCACTGGAGTCAATTGTTCCACCTCTTCCTCAGATTTAGTCAACTCATCTGAATCATCCTCTTTGTTCCTTATTTCAAACTGCATCGTATCAATATTATTCTTGGTTTGAACAACTTCCTCATGCTCAGATTTACCTCTCACTTCTCTAAAGACCACATCTCTATTGTACATTGTTCTCCTTGATGGAGGATCCCAAATCTTATATCCTTTCATCCCTTGTTTGTATCCGATGAAAATACATTTGACTGCCTTCTTGTCCAGCTTGCTCCTCTTTTCCTTGGGAACATGCACAAATGCATCACAACCAAATGCTTGGAGATGTGCCACCGAAGGATTCTTACTAGACCATACCTAATTTGGAGTTGTGTCGACTACCATCGATGAAGGAGGCACATTCACCAGATATCTGGCAGTCTCGGCTTCCTCTGCCTAGAATTCTTGTGCGAGCCCAAAACCATTGACATGTTCTTTGCCTTATCCATCAATGTTTTTTTCATTCTCTCAGAAACTCCATTTTGTTGTGGGGTATATGGTGTGGTATTTTTGCATTCTTTGCCACACTGCTTACATAACTGATCCCATTCTTTTCCACAGAATTTACCACCATTTTCAGTCCTCAACACTTTAATCCTCTTCTTTGTCAGGTTTTCCACACTATCTTTAACCTCCCTAAATCTCTCAAAATATTTTGATTTCTTCCTCAGGAAATATATGCAGGTCTTCCTGGAAAAATCATCTATAAAGGAGACATAATATAGGGATCCACCAAGTGAAGGCACTGTGACCGGGCCAAACACATCACTATGCACCAATTCTAGAATCCCATTTACCCTTGTCTCTCCAGATGGGAACCTCACCCAACTTTGTTTCCCATATATGAAATGTTCAAAAAAATTGACTTCTAAACCAAATTCAGGAAAACCTTCGACCATACCTTTGCTTTCCATAGCTCGAAGTTTTTTTTGTGATATGTGTCTCATCCTCTCGTGCCATAACCTGGTTGAGTCGATTTCATCATGTCTTATCGAGTCGATTTGAACCGACTTGGCTCGATTCAAGTCGAGTTGTGTCGACATCGAGTCGTCGTCGAGTTGATTTCAGGAGCAATGAAGTTGTTGTATCCAGTCGAGTCGAGATTACCTAATAGCTTGTACAAGGTACCAATCCAAACTCCTCTCATTCAGACCATCACAACTCTAACCATATTGCACGAATCCTTCTGAAACAGAGTATGCACACTTGGATCACTCATCTCACTGACTTATATCATTTTTCTTGCCAAACTCAGAATGTGTAGCAGACCTGGAAGGGTTCTTTTCCTCCCATCCTGCAGTGTCAGTTGGACTCTTCCCCGTCTGACAATTATGGTTGTCGATTCATCCCCCAAGAACAAATTACCCACATCATATTGTTCATATTCACATAACCATTATTTATGTGGTTTCATATGATAGGATGCTTCTGATTCGATCAACCAAACATATTGATTTGACTGTGTACTAGTCGACACCATGTACACATCACCTCCCTTCTTCGAGGTCATCTTTCACTCAGTCAACTGCTTCTCATTGGATCCATCATTGACTTTTTTTGCCTTCGACGTATAGTTCTTTTTATAATGCCCGACTTTACCACATATCCAACATCTTCACACCGAATGAACTGGGTATTTATATCTACTCTTTGACTTGAACTTTCTAGCGGAGAATCTGCCTTTATCTTTGTCTACTGGTCAATCTCTCACTACCAGAGCATATTTGGTCGATCATTCCATGTTCTTCCTTTTCATTTCTTCCAGTAACAGATAAGCAACCACGTCGTCTAGTGCGAGTGTGGTTGTATTAGTCCCAATAGCCATGACTAAGCTATCCCAGGAGTCTAGAAAAGAACATAATAGGCTGATACATTTCTCCTCATCGGTGATCTTTATATCCACAAACGATAACTAGATTAACACGGTGTTAAATGAATTTAAATGCTCAGTCACTAAAATGCCATCACTCATCCTCAAAAGATATAGTTTCTTTCTGAGAAACAACTTATTTACCAGATATTTCGATTGGTATAAGCTTCCAAACTTGTCCCATAGTTTCTTGGTTGAATATTCACCTGAGACATTCAGCAACACCAAATCTGCAAGAAAAAGTTGTATTGTACTTCTTGCTTTTCTTTCTAGTTTCATCCATTCTTCCGTCGACATGCCTATCAATTGGGTACATGGACAAACCATTGTCCATTGTTCTCAATCCACAAGAATATCTTCCATTTTAAGCTTCCAAAGCTCAAAATTCTAGTCATTGAATCTTTCTATCTATATTCTAGAACTACTTGCCATTCTTTACTGCGATCTTTAAAACAATTTATGATTTACGACTCTTATTGTACCTAGGGTTTAGTTCTCAGATTCCAGATTGGAAAATCAATATCTGATATACTCTCCAAAGAATTACACCGCTCTGATAACTCAATTGTCAAGGAAGACCTAAGCTCTGATACCACATGTCAGGAAATGCAAGATACTTCCACACTAATCCTAGCAGAAGAGAAGAAGAAATTAATCAAGAAAGAAAATGACACAAGAAATCACATAGTACACCGAGATTTTACCCTGGAAACCTTTAACTGGAGAAAACCAGAATTCCTTTGAGTTCTGTGCTCTTTTGTTGTCTTATTCATTTATAATAAAAGGTTACATGTCTAACCTTGGTTCACACCTAAGACACAATCGACATCATACCCTCTTGCACAAGGAAGAACAACCCTGTAGCCAATTCGGCTTACATATGCATGACCAACAACCTACACTTACACATGAATTAACCTGCAAAAGTGCATTCTATGATCACCTACAACAACAATCTTTACGACCTTACAACACACCTCTTTATAGGCTTTATAATAGGAAAAAGCCTAAATATTGACACCCAAACACGGTTACAGATCCATGCATATCATTGGCTACAAATCCCGCAAATCCTGGGATTCTATTACAGTCGACCCCAAGTCAAGTTTACCAGTTGACTACCAGCCGACCTTCATTTAGTCTCTAGTCGGTCGTCTCACGCCCACACTTTGACCTCTTGTTGGTTGACTTGTTGTCGATATCTTCAACTTCTACTTTACCTAGTCGACTTCCTCGACCTTCGACTTGCTGTCGATCTACCTCGACTTCGACGTGTTGTCGATCCACCTCGACTTCAACCATTAGAGTCGATTCACCTTGACTAGAATTTCACTGCAAAGAATATAACAACCCAACAAAGAGTTGTTCCTTTTGTTGATACAGTCTAGAAGGTTTCTTTTTTTACTGTTATCTGCATTTTGATGTTGAAGTTCTCATCTTCTCTACTACACTAACTAATCCATCATTCCAGATATCCCTGTATAAATCACAATGAAGAAACTTATGCTCCCTCGCTTACTTTCAAACTTAATTCGGGATAAAGTAAACACACATTCTAATAATATTATGGAAAAAACTTCCGATAGCCATATCGGAAAGGGTTCTATCAAAATCATCCATATCGAAGTAATCCTTCTCACAAATAATTTTTTACTTTGACGAATACAATTCGATTACCTGAGTTTACAACATATTTTCTGTTGATAGATGCGTCAGTCGATCATTGGTGGATGAATAAGTACATGAATATTGAAAACATTATGTTTTCATAACCTTGTATGATGATAACCTTATGATATGGCAAACATCGATTGGTCTCTAGTGTGTTAAATGAATACTTGTTCATTTGATCATTGCTCAACTTCTCGAAGTAACACATTTCTTGAGGAAGGGAATATCCTTCGATACCCTTCTCTTCAGAGTTATGAAGTTTTCTGAATCTGCAGAGCTCTAATTAGGAAGGCTTGTCAACACACTTCTAACCCTTCTTGACCTTATCCATTCAGCACGTAAATAAATGATTGAAAGGGAATATCCTTTGATGCCTTTCCATTAGAGTATGATTCGATCTGTGAACTTCTCCTCCTCAATGGAAACAACTCTGAGGACTCACATATAACTGTCTGCGCTCTTATACTCTCATAATGAAAATCAATGCTATGGAGGGAATATTCTTCGATACCTCTTTTCCTAAGCATAACTAATATATCAACATTCCCTATCTGATGTCAACAGCTTTGACGACTACGATTTCAAATTGTTGTCTCTCATGACTCTGATACATGGATTTGGGGAATCCTTTCTTTCAAAACAGATTAATGGTGCAGTAATTCTCTAGCTTTTGAACTTGTCATAGTACACATGTTACTCAATATGCTAATTTGGGTAATCAAATTCCTATACAATAACCCTAAAACCCTCATTAACATCATATCATTTCTTCGTAAGCTGGTGAGGTGCTCTGCTTTGTATTGATCAACTTCGCAACACTTAGTAAAAACAATTTTCAGTTAAATCACATGTATTTTGTTATTCTGAATTATTTTATTGGATGATTTTATAGTTTATTCAATTGACAGGTGATTAATACGGTAATTTCATGATACAAAGAACACACTATGGTGAGTCAAACTACCCATAGATCCAAGAATTTAGTTCCATGTGCTCCAACTTTTGTGCCTTAAACTTATGCCCGGTAAGGAGAGATTTGAGTAACTGATACAACCTATCATACTAGAGAATATTATTCCCTAAGGAAAAACGAGATATACATGATCTTCAATATTGGAGACTTTCCTCTAGAGGATGAAAACCTCAATGTGTACTAGAATATCCAAAAGAGTGGTATTCACCTTGTAGCTTCCTGAACACCAATGTTTCCTCGCAATGAGGCGGCCCAATGGTGATTCAAGCAGTTTGACTCGAGTACTGCCACAATTATAATCAAGTCCGGAAGGAAAATAACATCTCTAAGGAAAGAAGATGTTAGTGCAAGATATCACCTATCTGGGTATGTATGCTCTTTTAATGAGTCGTTCCTAAAGGGGTTTTCTCAAAGTAATAAAGGCCCAACCAAATTATTGAAAAACTAGTGGGTGGACAAAGACAAACCATTCAATAAAGGATAGAAGATTATCCCCACACATGAATTCAAGGCACAATATAAAATTTTAATCGCTATGTTGAACCAACTATATGGCAAGGAAAAGAGCACGTATTTTCAGACAAATTGGCTACCAGTGGCTCATACTATTGTGAAGATGGGACAAGTGTTCAATTGGGCAGAGATATTAAATTTTAATATATGTCTCAATCTGAAAAATATACCAAGTATGAGAAAGCCCTACTTTTATATGTCAACATATTTGATTGATGATATGTGTTCCTCGATGCAATTTCCCAATCTCGGATGGAATTTGGACCAATATCAACCCCTTGTGCACCTGTATTGTTCTAAGCTTTGGAACATAAATTATAAGAGGTATTTCTATGACATTTGTGATCATTTCCTCTCCCCTCTTTATACTATTATTTATGGGTTATCAAGGCACAAAATTTCAAGTGAAGCAAGAGTTGGGATGAAAGGGATAATTGATTGGTATCCAGGAAAATATTACACCTATATCAGGGTATATGGAACTATAGGCCCCCCTCATATTTTGCCATACATTGTCCCAGGTCGTCTTTTGATGAGAGAAATATTCTATCAGACCACGAGAACATGGGTTACTTCTCTTCTCTTGAACGATAGTAAGAAACTTTAGCCTTACGGGATTTATGTCTATGCCTTGGAAGTGCGAAGAGACTTGACCCACATGGACTCACAGTGAGTCATGTTAGACCTGTGGATATCACTCATCCTACTATACATGTCATTGATTTTGAAGAAGACAAGTTCAAAGGAGTTCTTTTTTATGAAGAGGTATTACAAAAGTTGTTTGATGTTGGTACCAGACAAGAACTGCAATCTGAGCAAGAATAAATGAATAAGACTTCACAAGAGCAATTTTAAAGGTTGTTGCATGAGAATCAAAATAAATTAATCATCAAAGAGAAAGAGAAGATAAAAAATGCAGAAGAATTGGAGCAAAAGATATTGAGATCTGATGAAGAATATCATAGAAAACAAGTTGAAGAAGAAGCTAAAAGACTAGCTGAGGAAGCTGAGGAAAAAATAAGAGAAAGTGAAAGAGCATTGCTGAAGCAGAAGCTAAAAGAAAAGCAGATGAACAATTGGGATGGAAAAAGCATAAATAATTGAGTGGGGCCTAGGGCATTCCATCAACTCCTAATTTGGGAATAGTAAACATTTCACCTTGGGAATACACCCCTTACTGCTATCCCAAATAATTCAAGCTTTTCCTCACAAATACTTAGTTTTGAGGGCATCATCGTAGCTGTTGGAGACTATTACTATGATGGCATAACTAAAAGCATTGAAAGAAGGTAAAATAAAATAAAGGGGGGAGATTATGCTAAACCCGGGTCATCTATAAGAAGAATTGTTGAATGGTAGGCAAGGCCTGACTGAGAAGAGAATGTCATACAAGCATCCTCTGTGCTTCATTCATTTCCATGTTTGAATGCTTCATTTGTCCTTGAGGTTACCACCACCTTAAGTGCAACACGAACCAAGATCACTGAGCTAGAGACAGAGTTGAAAACACAAAAGGATGGCATCTCTGCATAATTCTTAAAGACCATTGAACAAAAGGACAAACTACACAAGGAAGAAATCCATAAGACTCTACAAGCCGTGAGAGATGAGCTAGCTTCAAAATTTGAAAGAGCCACCAAGATTGTTGATAATCTCAAAACAAAATAACTGAATAGAGCATTTAAAACTCAGAAAAAATGAAATGAATGATGAATTTAATAAAGGACATAGTTAGAAAGGGACACCCATATTAAAGAGTTGAAATCTACAAAGCTAAAGCTTTGTGAAGAAATGGAACAAATCAATAGGGAACATGCTAAAGAAACATCACATTTGAAAATTTAGTTAGCTAAATCCAAATGGTTCGTTGAGCAACAAAGCTGCCAAATCATGGGAATGGAACAAGAAAAGGAGAAGCTAGAAGAGGTTCTGGAAGAAAACAAGGAAAAGACTCTTGCTTTCGAAGTCATCAAGGCAGAGGAAATAGAACTCAATGAGAAACTTAGATATGAACAAAAGGAATGTTTATGTCTTCTTAATGATATGCAGGTTTACCAAGATGATTAGTTGAGACTCGAAGATCAAATTGCTAAAATCAAAGATCAGTGCCAAAATTCAAATGATGCCTTTAACAAAATTATTGACTAGAAAGGAGTATACAAGGATCCCCCAACTACATTGCCATCATATTCTATAAAATAAAAGATAAAAGACCAGGTCGTCTTCGATACATGGAAGCCTCTGTTGAAATATATTCAAGCCATCCAAGAAACAATAACCAAAGAATGCAAAAGGTTATTGAATACTTCACATGATCTCTTTGAAGAATTCAGAATGCAACGGATGCCCCTCATTATTGAAGCAACACCTGCCAAAGTCAGAATAGTTGAGGTGGAAGAGCGTAGAGAAATTAGTAGAGTGAATATTGAAAATTTAATTGAAGTAAGTAAAGAATACCTGGAAGAACATTTGTTGAAACCTATTAGTCTCATCACTATGACCCAAGACTTTGTTAAATGTACAACACAAGAATTGAAGCAAGAAGTTTCCACCAAAGTTTGTGATGGGGAATTAGATATTGAAAAGATGTATTCGGAGAAATTAAAGAAGATCATGGAAAAATATTTTCTCTAGAAGGAATATTAGGACCTAATGCAAATTTAGAAGAGCTCATGATGATCCAAATTTTTATAAATACTCCACATGTATTATCTTCTCTATTTTGTAATCCTTGTAAGAATATGAATGCGAAGAGTCATTTTTTGTAAACTACCCTTTACTTATGATTTAGTCTCAGGAATGTAAACAGTCACTTGATACTTATAAAAGAGATGATTTTAAATGAAATGGGGATTTTTATTTGGATTATATCGAGACAACACTATTACTATGTGGTAATTTGAACAAGAGACACCTTTGTAGATTTTGGTGCAAATGTGTATGAATGAGACTATTTCGTTTAAGAATATTTATTTTTGTGAATGTATGGATTTTAGTTCAATGAAGTTTTTCTAGACTAATTTGATGTATATCCATTGTTGCCATTATTTTCATACTAAGTGCAGCAACAATATAATAAGTTGGGGGATCAATTATTTGTATTTGGATTGTTACATTTTTAAATTTATTTATTCCTTGCTTATATGAATAAATTTTCTGCAAGTAATATCATGTTTAACTGCACTTATTAGAATAGATTGATCCCGATCAGGACAAGATAAAATAAATTAGGAATGCATATTAGAGTAGTGAGTAGTCATTTTAGTCTAATTTATTCTATTCTATCCTTATCAGAAGCAAACTATTCTAATTTATTGTCTTAGAATTTTAATTCATCTAAGAACATTATGTTCTTAGATTCATATTTAGATAGTTTTAGAGTGGCAACCAGGCTAATATTATGGTTGGAAATGCTATCCCAAATGAGAGCAGGTCTATTTGGGACTTTCCATCGAGTGTTATCCCTTAATTGCTTGAACAGGTCTTTTGGGCCCGTCAACAAAAGTTGCATTAAAAAGAGGACCATCGAACTGAATGGCTGCAAAGAAAGCACAAATCCCCACCCATTATATCTCAGTCGTTAACGCAACTTATCCTAGTGATTCTCATCAACGTCACCTTGAGCACACATCACATCCCTTGTCCTACTCTGTGAATACACCCTCTCAAGCTACCTCTGAGCATATTCCCCTCCAGTCTGAACCTATATTTTCGTCACTAGAACCCCGCATCTTTACCATCCCAGAGATTGATACTATAGTCAAACAATCTCATGAATGCACGGTATTTCACCTTCTGAGAATACCTGCCTCTATCACAGTGTTTCACCTTTAAAGAACACCCAGCCGTTGGAACCCCGAAATATCATTTACCTTCGGCTCTACAAGATTTCTTGGAACCATCCGACTTAGAGCACAAATGTTTCTTTCTTGTCGGTGGTGGCTGTATTCCTCCCTCGCCGCCAATGTCTCCACCTCTCACACCTAAGAGTGAACCTAACAGAAGCTCAAAATAAGAGGACAACTCTCGAAGTGGGTCTAAAGGAGAAGAGCACTTACAATTGATTCTATATAGCCCTCAAGTCATGGTTGGAAACAACCAAAACTCCCAACCTTATGAACCTTGGTTACTTCTAAACATTTTCATCATCCCTAGAATACTCCATGACATGCCTAAGCACCCCGAAAATTTTCTCCCCAAGTTTGATCCAGAGAAAAAAGACTCAGCTGAAAACCATGTCAAGAAGTTCCTATTGGCCATAAGGAAACAAAACGTTCAGCATGAAGATGTTTTATGTCAGTTGTTCCCTCATATGTTTGAGAATAAATCCACTACCTAGTTCTACTCTATGGATGAATCCTCTATTACTAGCTAGAGAATATTTGAGACTATTTTCCTTAAGAAATTCAGGGAAGACAAAACGACGACCACTTTGGTCTTAGATATTTCAAGAATCAAAATGGATATCAACAAAAAGGTTAAAGATTTGAATCAATGTTTCCTTTCCCTACTTAAATGCATTCCTCAAGTTTCCAAACATGCCAAAGATGTCACCATTGAATTTCATACTTCATATTTTCACATGTCCATGGACATGTTTGTTACAAATGCATAGAAAGATACCATGGAAGTGACCTTTCAAGAGTCCCTCAAGATTGAAAAGAATATGCAAGTTTGAAGGGGAACATAGGAGTCGATCCCTCAAAAGAAAAAACTAAGACTAAAGCCAAATCCATCGCTACCAAGCCTTCGGAAGAAAATAAAGATATTGATTCTATGGATATGGAATCCCTCAAGAGTATTGTGAAGAAATTATCTAATGAGTTAATTGATTTGAAGAAGAACAATGGAGAAGACTCTTCTAATACCAATTTTTTTTTTAAATTTTAATCTAAGAAAGATAAGAGCACCCCTCCAATAAACAAAACTACCCCTTCGTCATTGGAAGGGATTAATATGGAAGATATTTTCCAAGCCCTTCAACACTGGGCCACTAAAAATTTGATCGAATCTAAATATGGAGAAGAATATGAAGAAGAACAAACAAAACAAACCCAAGAATCAGATGAAATACATGAGCAACAAATTAATTCATTTTGGGACATTTCATATGGAGTGGAAGAAGAGGAAGAAATGGAAGAAATACATATGTCCTAGAATGTTGTGACCACTAGAAGTGCAAGCAAGAAGGCTTCCTCTAACACCCCTACTCCTTCTAAACCTCCTAAAAATGCTCCTCACACATAGAAGATGTCAAATACTCCTTCTAAAATGATTGTTCCTGCTAATGTTGCATCAAATTTGGAATATGATTTCTTGGAAGATATAAAAAGAACTAAGGCCAATATTTATTTGTTTTGAGCTCATGAAGCTTCCACAAATTCAAGATAATTTTATTAAAACACTCCAAGGTAAGACTGCCAAAAAATCCAAAGAAATTAATACGGGAACAAAGAAAGGGACAAGTAAAACTTCCCCATTTGACGATACCAATGCACCATTGCACCTAAAAGACATGTAGTTGTAAACGCTTCCCTATCGAGGCAAAGGTCAAGGTCCACCCGTCCAAATTTTCTGGTTACTTTTGATATTTTTAACAAGAATGTGCATAATCGTATGATGCATTCAAGTGTTTCATCAAATGTGATGCCCCTTAAAGTTTGTGAGAAACTCAACGTCAATCCTGAACAATCTGATATTCAAATTATACAGCTTGATAGAACTAGAGTTAAAGTAATAGGGGAGTTAAAAAATGTTTTGATCAAGATGTGTTCAAATCCCAAGATACATCAAACTATTTACATAATATTCGTGGATATATCGTATACCTATGGAATGCTCTTGAGCAAAGACTAGTCTGCTATGCTTAAAGGGTACTTTGACACAGACTGATCAAACCTTTGGCTACCTTATAATGGCAAGCCCAATCAATCAAGGTTGATAGAGAATGATACATGGAACATGTGGTAACAGACTCGAATGATCCAAATGAGCCTGTGATGTTTAATCACTCTGCTCTAGAAAATTACTCATGTGATTATTTCTTTGGAAATTACTATGCCAAAATCTCATCTTACGCAGAATCAAACACACAATCTGAAATCCTTCATTGCATAGAAATTGTTGAACCCCATTGTAATATAACGGATGTAAATAGTTGTGAAATTGTACAATCTAACATAGTATTAGAGACAAGTTAGAAGTCTTTTCCAATCGTACTAACCATACTAATATAGAAACAAAAGAAAACCCAGTCCATGCATAATCTTAAAAGAGACCCTAATATGTGGACTTTTTTTTTTTATGGGTCAAAATATCTTGAAGGTGTAGGTGTTGGCTACATATTAAAGGACCCTAATGGTAATAAAGTCATGATATCATTGAGGCTTGAATTCCAATGCACAAATAATACTGTTGAATATGAAGCCTTGTTGCAAGGATTAAGAAAAGAAATTGACTTGAAATCCAACAAGATAAAGGTATTTGGTGACTCTGAGGTTGTAATTAAGCAGGTAAGAAACAACATACATTATCTCTCTAGTCACCTTAAACATTACCAACATGAATTATGGGAATTGATTAAGTCATTTGACACATTTAATATCAGTCTCGATCCTCGCTCTTTGAACTCTGATGTTGATTTACTAGCTAATGTATCTTCCAGTCTTATTCCTTCTAAGAAGTTATTACCTTATACATTTTATGTGGAACTTCTTTATAGACCTTCAATACCAAATAGTGTGACCAACTGGAGGGTCTTTGATGATGATGAGTAGATTATCAATTTTCTACACTTGTAAGGTACCTTCAAAGACTCCATAATTGATGAAGAGCAACATGATAGAAAACTGAATGCATATTTTCTTGGTACAATCAATCAATCAATAGATCAAAACAAAACTAGCCCGATAAACAACATACCCAAAAGTGTGATAATACTGGAAAAAATCTATGACCTTAAGGACAAGTTTAAGAAGGTGACAAATTGTAAGACTAACAACTCATCAATAAAATTTGAAGTGATAAATTTGGGATCAGAGAACACACCCCAAAAAATCAACCTGGGAAAGAAATGTTCCCCTGAAGAAAGAAAAGACTTCATAAATTTGTTTAAAGAATACAAAGACATGTTTTCATGGACATGTGATGATCTCAAGACCTATAACACGAATATCATTCAACATGTTATCCCTATGAATCCACAAACTAATCCTTTTCAGAAGAAGTTGTGGAAAACCCACCCAAGCTTGGAACCAAAAGTAAAAGCAGAACTTAACAAGTTGTTAGCAGTTGAGATAATTTTTCTAGTCAAACACACACAATGGATCTTGAATCTTGTACCTACAAGGAAGAAAAATGGAGACATAAGACTTTGTGTTGATTTCATAAACATCAATAAAGCTTCAGAGAAAGAAAATTATCCAGTGCCTCCTATGGAACAGATTCTTCAGTGTGTCTTTTATTCCCATATGCTCTCGTTATTGGATGGTTTCTCTACTTATAATCAGGTTTTAGTCACCCATGAAGATCAATTGAAAACTACCTTTCCAACCAAATGGGGGACTTATGCTTACAAGAAAATTCCTTTTGGATTAATCAATGTAGGGACAACCTTTCAAAGAGCCATGGACATATATTTTAGAGGACTCATTGGTGAATGTGTGGTTATATATCTGGATGATGTTACTGTATTCTCCAAGAACATGGTTGATCATATTACTCATCCGAGGAAAGTTTTCAACAGATGCAGAAGATATGGAATTTCACTC
The DNA here is from genome assembly GCA_032191745.1 of Picea mariana. Lineage (NCBI taxonomy): Eukaryota > Viridiplantae > Streptophyta > Pinopsida > Pinales > Pinaceae > Picea > Picea mariana. Next base: position 26,522 of record JASDQU010585760.1, on the reverse strand, counting down.
AACCCCAAAAAATATGTATTCGTTGTTGATGAAGGCAGGTTGTTGGGTTTTATTGTATCCAAAGAAGGCATGATGGTAGAACCCAAAAGGACTCAAGCAATCTCTAAAATACCTCCTCCCCATAATAAGAAATCCATGCAATCATTTCTAGGTAAAACAAATTTCGTAAGGAGATTCATTCCCAGTTTTGTTGAAACTGTAAAACTACTCCAAGACATGATCAAGAAAGATGCAGAGTTTAAATGGGGACCTAAAGAGAAAGCAACATTTAGAAATACTAAAATATTAATAAATCAGGCTTTGACATTGATGAGTCTTGACTTCAACACATATTTCAGATTATACACATTTTCTTCTGATGTCGCATTTGCATCTATCTTGACACAGAAATATCAAGATGGGAATGAATGCCCCATCCCCTTTATGAATTCCAGGTTGCAAGGAGTGGAGTTATATTAACCCGAAGTTAATAAACAATCCTATGCTATTTTCAAAGTGTTCAAGCACTCAAGACATTACTTGAATAAATCCAAAACCAAAGTAATTGTCCCTTACTCAGCTGTGAGAAATCTCTTGGTACAGAAAGATCTGGGAGAAAAGAGAGAAAACTGGATAATGGCCCCTCAGGAATATGACCTTGAAATCAAACCTGCTAACATTGTCAAAGAGAAATGAATCTACAATATGGAAGCTGAATCGACACATGAAAAGGCATCAGAGGATGAATTTTATCAAGATCAAAGTCTATTCGAGAGGGAAATTTTCTATATCCCTATCACTGAGGACCAATGGTTTTATGAGATGAAATATTATCTTACTCATGGAATTTATCCCCATTAATGAGATACAAAGACAAAGAGATCCCTCATACTTAAGTCTACACAATATCATCTCATCTAGAGAGTGTTATGCTATAAAAACTATGATGGTGTTTATTTGAGATGCCTTGAAAAAGAAGACGCCAATAAAGTCCTATTTGAACTTCATGATGGGCCTGCTAGAGGACATTTTAGAGGTGATACTACAACCCATAAAATACTTATAGCTGGCTATTATTGTCCTACCTTGTTCAAATATTCTCATGCACATGCAAGAAAGTGCTAGGAATGTCAAAAATTAGTTGGAAAGGAGAAGAAGCATGTGTTTCCCCTGCAACCTATTGTGATTGAACACCCTTTCCAACAATGGGGTTTGGACATGATAGGGGAAATTAATCCCAACTCTTCTCAGTTACACAAATATATTCTGACAACTGTTGATTACTTCACAAGATGGACGGAAGCAATAGCTCTCAAAGAAATCAATGAAAATCAGGTGATGTCATTCCTTGATTCCTTTATTATAACTAGATTTGGCATTCATGAATCAATAGTTTTTGACTATGCTAAATACTTTTCCTGTTTGAAATTGATGGAATATGCGCTTGAGAAGAGTATCAAAATTAAATATTTAGTAAATTATTATCCTCAAGGAAATGGGCTAGCAGAGTCCACTAATAAAAATCTGATCGAAATCCTGAAAAGAACTGTAATAGAACATCAAAGGAATTGGCATCTAGCCCTCCCCAATGTTTTATGGGCCGATAAAGTGACAATAAAAAAATCTCTAGGGAATTATCCCTTCTCTCTGGTATATGGACAAGAAGCAACCCTGCCCACTCACACGTTCCTTCCTTCCCTACAATTAGCCCTGTCTATCTAAGATGAAGAGTGTCTAGTCATGCAGTAGAGATTAAATATGCTCCTTAAATTAGAGCAAGAAAGGGAAAAGTCCAAACAAAACCTAATGCAACATCAATAACTGGTTAAAAGGTGGTTTGACAAAAATTTAGTGGGAAACAAAGATTTCCATGAAGGTGATTTAGTGCTTAAATGGGATAAAGCCAATGAAATGAAAGGAAAACACACAAAATTCCAAAAACTATGGCTAGGACCATACCAGATCTATGAGAAGATCGGATGAAGAAACTTTAGACTCAAGTCATTGGAGGGAGATTTGGAGGAGCTACCTATCAATGGAAAATTGCTCAAAATATACTTCTCCTAATCACCTTTGGTGATGTAGCATTGTACATAGTAGGTTTCTTTTGATTTTTACCTTTTTCGTTTTTGCAGTATCTACTTTGATCGATCTTTTCCTTTTTATGCTTTTTTGTTGTTATTGAACTTTCCTTTTTGGCCCTTTTTCAGTTCAAAATAAATATCTCTTCACTATCATTGATTAATCAGTCATCTCTATGGAAGAAACTCAAGACTATTTAACAAAGCTTATGCATTTCCCTGTGAAAATACCTCTTTAAGATGTTTAAGTGAATAGGTTACCTTGTGGTCAGTGCTTATCTAGATAACATAATGGTCATATAGAACATAAGCAACTTGTTTTACCTGTTTCCAAGGAAAAAATTCAAATGAGTAAGAATAACACTTTTAGATAGTTGATGATAGAGATCTTTTAATTGTGTGATCACTCTCATGCTAAGCTGAATTGAAACACAAGTTCAGGAAGACTCCTAGCTTGAGATGTCTTTTGTTTAATTCCAGTGACACTTCCCAAACTCTATTGAACATCAAAAATGCATTTTTGACTTATGTGATTGGACTCATGAAGACAAATCATTGACTGAGACTAGTATATCAAAGAAAATCTCGCCTCACCCCACTTCCTAATCACCCCTATTGCAAAAGAAATACATAAATTACATATCTAAAAGGGTGAATGCTAAAGAAAAATCACAAGGAAGTTGAAAGCACTATTATCAGTGTGGGAATTACAAGTAAACCCGTCGAGGCTATGGATGCTCACTGACAATTGGACCATTCTTGTATGAAACCAAGGCAACTTCGTCGAGGCTATGGACAGTCGCTGGCAACAAAGCAATGTCTGGAAAAGAGAGGTGAGGAACACACTTAAGTATGTAAACAGTCAGAAAAACTCTCTTGCAGTGTCTCTTCCCATAGGGTCCCTATGTATATAAGAAATTAATGAAGTAGCCTTTTTATTTCTCACGGTAATTATGCAAAAGATCATCTATACTGGACCACCCTTCTATCTTGTAACTAGTCTAGGTGATGCGGGATCCATAATATATACATTGTTGAAACTGTTTAGAAAACAAAACAAGAATAATAAAATGATTTGCCTGAGGTAAATTTTGGAATCAGATATAACTGGTCCTTCCCAATAAGTCGTCGTTTGTTGTGTCTCCCTCAAAACAACCCACTTAAAATTTCTTGAATTATATATTTTGAGTGGGTTACCCCCTTCTCTATAATTTTTGCAAGGTACTACATTACTAGAATATTGAAAAGGTGTTAGCATAAGGAGTTGTTCCTTTTGTTGATACGATCTGGAAGGTTTCTCTTTTTACTGTTATCTGCATTTTGATGTTGAGGTTCTCATCTTATCTGCTACACTAACTAATCCATCTTTCCAGAAAACAATTATTCCTCTCACTCCACTCGGTCACACATACTTTGTTAACTGATTTGATATCCCTGCATAAATTAGAGAAAATGAACTTTTGCTCGCTTGCTTACTTTCAAAGTCTAATTCAAGATAAAGTAAATGCACATTCTAATAATATTTCAACAAAAACCCTTCCGATAGCCATATCAAAAAGGGTTCTATCGAAATCATCCATATCAGAGTAATCCTTCCTGCAAATAATTTTTTACTCCGACAAATACAATCTAACGACCCAAGTTTACAACATATTTTCTATTGATAGATGTGTCAGTCAATTGTTGGTGGAGGAATAAGCACACGAATATTGATAACATTATGTTTGCATAACCTCGTATGATGATAACCTTATGATATGGAAAACATCGATTGGTCTCTGGTGTGTTAAATGAATACTCACTCGTTTACTCATCGCTCAACTTCTTGAAGTAACACATTTCTCAAGGAAGGGAATATCCTTCGATACCCTTCTCTTTAGTGTTCTAAAGTTTCCCTAATTTGTAGAGCTACAATTAGGAAAGACCGTCAACATGCTTCTAACCCTTATCGACCTTATCCCTTTGGCACGTAAATCAACGATTGAAAGGGAATATCCTTCAATTACTTTTCATTTGAGTATGAATTGATTTGTGAACTTCTCCTCCCTGACGGAAACAACTCTGAGGACTCACATATAACAGTTCATGCTTTTATACTCTCGGAACACAAATGGATGCTAGGGAGCGAATATTCTTTGATACTTCTTTTTTGGAGTGTGAACTAATCTATCAACACTCTCCATCCGATGTCAACGATTCCAACAACTACAATTTCAAATTTTTGCCTCCCATGACTCCGATACACGGATTTGGGAAATCCTTTCTTTCAAGTTGCATTAGTGGCGCGATAATATTATGGATTTTGAACTGGTCATAGTACACAAGTTATTCAATATGTTAATTAGGGTAATTAAATGCCTATGTGATAACCCTAAAACCCTCATTGACATCATATATTTCCTTCGTAAGCTGGCGAGGCACTTTGCTTTGTATTGATCAACTTCGTAACACTCAGTAAACACAATTTTTAGTTAAATCACATGTATTTTGTTCTTCTGAATTATTGTCTTGGATGATTTTTAGTTTATTCAATTGACTAATGATTAATACAATAATTGCAGGATACAAAGAACACACTATGGCAAGTCAGACTACTCGGAGATCTAGGAATTTAGCACCCTCTGCTCCAAATTTTGTGTCTGAAACTTCTACCCCCAGGGAGAGTTTTGAGTAATTGATACAACCTATCATACTAGAGAATAGTATTCCCTTAGGAACGAAAAAATATACATGATATTCAATATTGGAGACTTTCTTCCGGAGGATGAAAACCTTGATGTGTACTAGAATATCCATAAGAGAGGTATTCACCTTATAGTTTCCTGACCGACATTATTTCCTTACAACGAGGCGACCCAATGGTGCTCTAAGAAGTTTGACCCGAGTACTGCCACAATTATAAACAAGTCCAGAAGGAAAATAACATCTGTAATGCTTGAATATGTTAGTGAAATATATCGTCTACATGGGCCTGCATTCTCTCTCAATGAATCGTTCCTAAAGGAATTTTCTCAAAGTAATAAAGGCCCAACCAAATTAATGAAAAACTGGTCGGTGGAAAAAGACAGACCATTCAAGCAAGGATACAAGCTTATCCCCACACATGTTTTCAAGGCACCATATAACATGTTGATCACTATGTTGAACTGATTATGTGGCGAGGAAAAGATCACACATTTTCATACATATTGGCTACCCATGGCTCATACCATTGTGAAGACGAGACAAGTGTTCAATTGGCCATAAATATTGACTTTTAATATATGTCTCAATGTGAAAAATATACCAGGTATGAAAAATCCATTCTTCTATATGTCAACATATTTGATGGATGTTATTTGTTCCTTGATACAATTTCCCAATCTTGGATGGAATTGGGACCAAGATCAACCCCCTTATGCACATGTATTGTTTTGAGCTTTGGAACATAAATTATAAGAGGTATTTCTATGACATTTGTGATCATTTTCTCTCCCCTCTTTATACTATTATTTATGAGTTCTCGAGGCACAAAATTTCAAGTGAAGCTAGGGATGGGATGAAAGGGATAGTTTATTGGTATCTAGGAAAATATTACACCTATATCAATATGGCACTACATGGGCCCCTCATATTTTTCCATACTTTGTCCCATATTGTCTTTTGATGAGAGAAATAGCCTATCAAAACATGAGAACATGGATTAGTTCTCTTCTCATGAACAATAGTAAGAAATTTTGGCCTTTGTTTCCTGTACAAATAGGAAAGTTTAATCTATCAAATGGACAACATGCTAAAAAAGAGGCAAAGGGATTACGAGATTTATGCTTATGCCTTGGAAGTGTGAAGGGACATAACCCACATGAACACGCAGTGAGTCATGTTAGATATGTGGGTCTCACTCATATTACTATACATGTGGTTGATTTTGAAGAAGACAAGTTCAAAGGAGTTATTTTTTATGAAGAGGTATTATAAAATTTTCTTGATGATGGTGCCAGAGAAGAACTGCAATCTGAGCAAGAAGAAATGAAGAAGATTTCATAGGAGCAATTTCAAAGGCTTTTGCATGAGGATCATAATAAATTAATCATCAAAGAGCAAGAGAAGGTAAAAAGGGGAGAAGAACTGGAGAAAAAGAGATTGAGAGTTTATGAAGAACAATAGAGAAAACAAGCTGAAGAAGAAGATAAAAGACTAGTTGAGAAAGTCGAGGCACAAAGAAGAGAAAGCGAAAGAGAAATAGTTGAAGTAGAAGCTAAAAGAATAGTAGATGAACAATTGGGATGTAAAAAGCAAAAAGAATTAAGCGAGACCCAGGGACATCCATCAAGTCCTAATTTGGGCATAGTAAACATTTCACCTCCTGAATACACCCCTCTTACTGCTATCCCAGGTATTTCAACCTTTTCCTCACAAATACCTCATTTTGAGGGTGTTTTCATAGCTGTTGGTGACTATTTCTATGATGAAAAAACTAAAAGCATTGAAATAAGGTCAAACAAAAGAAAAAGGGGAGATTTTTCTAAACCTAGGTCATCTACAGGAATAATTGTTGAATGGAAGGCAGGGCCTAACTGAGAAGAGAACTCCATACAAGCAGCCTCTTCTATTCATGGATTTGTAGGTTTGAATGCTTCATCATTCCTTGAGGTCACCACTGCCTTAAGTGCAGCATGGACCAAGATCATTGAGTTGGAGACAAAGTTGAAAACACAAAAGGAGTGCATATCTGCATAATTCTTAAAGACCATTGAATAGAAGGACAAACTACATGAGGAATAAATCCAGAAGTCTGTGCAAGCCGTGAGAGTTGAGCTCACTTCCAAAAATTTAAAGAGCCACCGGGATTACTGATAATCTCAAAACAGAAGAACTGAACAGAGCATTGCAAACTCAGAAAAATGAAATGAATGATAAATTTGATAAAAAAATCATTGTTAGAACAGAACACCCATATTAAAGAGATGGAATATACAAAGCTAAATCTCTTTGAAGAAATGGAACAAAAATCAAGGGGGGACATGCTAAAGAAACATCACATTTGCAAACTGAGCTAGATGAATCCAAATAGTTTGTTGAGCAACAAAGCTACCAGATCATGAGAGTGGCACATAAAAAGTTGAAGTTGGAAGAGGTTCTGGAAGAAAACAAGGAAAAGACTCTTTCTTTGGAAGTCATCAAGGCAGAGGCAATAGAACTTAATGAGAAACTTAGATCTGAACAAAAGGAATGTGTATGTCTTCCCAATGATATGTAGGTCAACTGGGATGATCAGCTGAGACTGGAAGATCAAATTGTTGAAATCAAAGATTAGTACCAAAAGGAAAATGATGCCTATGACAGAATTATCAACTGGCAAGGAGTATACAAGGACACCCCAACTACATTTCCATCATATTCTAGAAAACAAAAGATAAAATACCAGGTCTTCTTCGATACATTAAAGCCTCTTTTGAAAAATATCCAGGCCATCCAAGAAACAATAACCAAATCATGCAAAAGGCTATGGAATACTTTGGATGATCTCTTTCAAGAGTTCAAAATACAACTGACGCCCCCCGTTGATGAAGGGACACCAACCAAAGTCAGAATAGCTGAGGTGGAAGAGCACAGGGAAATTGATAGAGTGAATATTAAAAATTTAACTGAAGTAAGTAAAGAATCCCTGGAAGAACATCTGTTGAAACCTCTCAGGCTCATTACTATGACCCAAGACTTTGTTAAACATACAACACAAGAATTGAAGCAAGAAATTTCTACCAAAGTTTGTGATGAGGAATTGGATATTGAAATGATGTAGTCAGAGAAATTAAAGAAGATCATGGAAAATTGTTCTCTCCGGAAGGAATATCGAGACCTGATGCAAATGAAGAAGAGTTCATAATGATCCCAATTTTTATAACTACTCCACATGTCTCATCTTGTTTTTTTTGTAATCCTAGTAAGAATAGGAATGTGAAGTGTCATTTTTTGTAAATTGCCCTTTACTTATGATTTGGTATGGGGAATGTAAATAATCACTTGATAGTTATAAAAGAGATGACTATAAATGGAATGGGGATTTTGATTTGGATTATATCGATACAATATTATTATTGTTTGGTAATTTGAATAAGAGACACCTTTGGAGTTTTTGGTGCAAATGTGTATGAATGAGACTTTTCTATTTATGCATATTTATTTATGTGAGTGTATGGATTTTAGTTCAATGAAGTTTTTCCAGACTAATTTTTTGTATATCCATTGTTGCCATTATTTTCATACTAAGTGAAACGACAAGTTAATAAGTTGGGGAGTCAATTATTTGTATCTGGCTCATTACATTGTTAAATTTATTTATTCCTTGCTTATATGAATTAATTATGTGCAAGTAATATGATGTTTAACTGCATGTTATTAGAATAGTTTGCTCCTAATCAAGATAGGATAGAATAAATTAGGAATGCATCTTAGGATAATAGTAATCAGTTTAGTCTAATTTAGTTTCGTAGAATTTTAATTCATTTGAGAACATTCTCTTCTCAAATTAATATTTAGATAGTTTTAGAGCTGCAACTAGGCCAATATTCTGGTCGGAAACGTTATCCTAAACGAGAGTAGGTATAATTGGGACCTGTCATTAGGCGTTCTCCCTTGACGTCTTGAACGGGTCTTTTGGGCCCATCAAAACAACTTGTGTATCTCGAGCCTTCTTCCTTTATCCACTAAGTGGATTATCATACCTATAATCGCATTCAATTTACTTAATAATACCACTTTAGATATTAAATTATGATCGAGGAAATTCTTATGTAAATTCCATCCAACATCTATGCAACATAAGCATACCAATTGCGTACCTGCATGGTTTTCATCAATCTATTTTATGTTACCTAATAACTCGATGTTTGTTAGAGGCTCACGAGCCTCCTTCACCAACCTTTTGTTCAACAGTTTACTACCCTTATATTTTCTTTATATGGCTAACTGTCATATGCAGTAGCATCATCAACATCTTCAACCATGCTATCCACCATTTTCCTGGATCATACATATTTATTGAATATATATATCAATAGAATATTTTTAGTCAATAAACATGTTATATCTATACTTAATCATTTATATATGCACTAATGCATATCTATATGCACTAAGTATTCATTATATGTATGCCCTACTAATGCATATGCATTTTAGCTATATAGTCTTGCATTTCTATCTTTCTTATGCTTTAAACTATTACATATATATCAAATTATTAATTTAAGAAATACATATCAAATTAACAAGAGATAAGTTTAGAAATTCCCCATCATTAACAGGGTTGCCTTGTTGTCCATGTTCCTCATTTGTTGCTACAGTCACTATTCCAACATACTGTAATGTTGCATTTATATCTTCTTTCCAATTTCATATGTTTTTTCTTCTTCCAAATTTCATCACTTTGCAAACGATACCAATGCCAAGTATATACATACTCTCCTTTCCATATACCTTCTCAATATTTCCATCTTGGAAATCATTAGTTTTATTATGTCCTTTATGGGTTTGCCATCCATTTCATCACTTGGAATTCTCTTAGAATTCTCTACATGCATTCACAATTCCCATTCATTGTTGTTATCATTCCCTAATTGCTACAATATACTCCACTTAACTTAAACATTCACATTATGACACCTTCTGCCAATATCTCAAGTTGTTCCTATCTTGGTCAAATTTTGAAGGATGCTTCATTTAATGGAATAAATACCTTTGAAGTTTGATTGTATCCTTCTAGAACCAAGTTGCATACAATGCAATGCTTTATTTCTCCACTAGCACCCTTCAGAGTGAATGAATCTTCATTATTCCACACACTAAATTCCTTACATTTGCATCATGCTTCCACTATGCACTCTGATAACACATGTGGATCTCTTGCTCTGAATTCCTTTAAACAAAATTTGCTAGTTCATAGATGGAAACTCTTTGAATTCTTCATATATTTTCCCACAGAGATGATGCACCCATATCATGAGCATCACACCACTTCTTTCATTGCAATCATGCATTGCAACAATCATTACGTGATTAATTTCCTTTCGATCTAGTTTTAAGAAACTTACCTTACCCTCATGTGTATCCCGTTATTGTTGCTTGACTGTACATAATAACCACCTGCACTAGTCATAATCTTCACAACTAGGTAGTCATCTTCCATACCTTTGTTGAACATTCTATTGTAGCATAAATATTCATATCCAATACCTATGAGCTCTTGTGACTCTGAATACATGTCATCATTCCTTTGCTCATGCAGTATCCAAAAAAAAAAAATCAGGTCCTTCCCTATCTCTCTTATTGAAATAAGAATTACACTTACCAATTACAATGAATGTCATGTATCATCATTTCCTTCTTTATCAATATACTAGATTCTTAGATCCCTATACTATTTGTGATTCAATCTGGAATAAGATTTATAGAAGTACTTAAAACTTTTCATCAATTTCATTTGATCCCTTATGAACAGACCTTTCCATAAAACTCTTCTTGAGTGTCCCTGCCCATAATCAATACTACCTCATTGGTAAGTACTCAACCATTTTTTTCATTTTCATGCTTTTGTACCTTCAATTGAACATCTTCATCCATGCATAGGAACCACCATGAAATATATTCAACCTTCCTTGCTCATCATTTACATTTGATAAGCATATCTATCATTTGGAAACATTTTCCAATTGGAAATCTTCTTCATTGAACAATTGCATTGCTCACTAAGCCTAGATGTCTTGTTCTTGCAAATTACTTAATCAACCAAATGCATATTTGCAAAGATTTAATACTATAACATGTTCCCCTCTTAATTAAATTTCCATTAATTTCTCTCTTTCTCAATTCTTAGCTATGAGTAGAAAGTTATAGCCTTTTAAATATACCACTTCTTCACAATGTGCATTTTATTCACTGGTGCAATTTATCTGAAAGGTCATCTTCCATCACCTGTAGAAGAAAATATGTCAAGAACCGAGGAAAATTTTGTATTGGATAATGATAATATTGATGATGGCGAACACACAAAAACTATCATATGGATTATTTAATGCTCGAATCAAAGTCTGTAGCAATATGGAAATGCCAACTTTGTCCTTTTTCACTTTTTCCTAGAGTTTGAATTTTTATCCAAACTGTTTATCTCCCAATCTAAGAAATTGTGGAAAAACTTCACTAAGAAAAAGTTGTTTGGCTTGATGAGCAAGTAAAATGTTGAGTACATAAAATTTTCTATTTTTTTCATCTAGGGTCCCTTTTCCTCCTTTGAAAATCCCCAAAATCCCCAAAAGGTGGCCTAGAATAGTGGATTTTGCCCATTTGGAATCTACACTCCAAACTCCTTGGAATCTGGTCAATTCCTTCACTAGGTATTTTCATGTCTGCTTTTCTAAGACCCTTCAAAATTATCATCAATAACAAATCCTTTGAGAATGAGCACCACCCTGCTCTTAAAAAACCTCTAATTTGCAATTTATGGAAAATTGGTGCATAATTGATTGGCGACCCTCACTGGCACTTCTATAAACCCATACACTATGGACATGCCCATAAAATTTCATATTTTTCTAAATAGAGATTAAGGTTTAAATATCATTGAATCATGGAAGAATGTCTTGCACATCCTTAAAATTAATAATATCAATACAAATAATTAATGTAAAAGGTCAGTTACAATGGATTACTATTTATTATCAGAAGATATTTTATTAATTTGTGAGCTTATCACTCTTGAAGATGATCACAACCTTGGGATTGAAATGTTGAGAGTTTCATAACAAAACTAACATAGTTTTAATCTTTTTTTTCTAATTCATGACTGTGTAAAATGAATAACCTAATGGTTTCCCTCCAAGGAAGGGAGGCATTAGTTGAGGTCCGTCTATTCGAAAGAACAAGGTTTAAAATGGTTCATAAATTGGTAGATTTATCTTTTCTCAAGAAGTGCAGAGATGAAAAGATTATTCCTTGCTTTGATATCATTAAACATTGTCTCCATAGCAATAGAAACAATCAAGTTTTCAAAATCGTGAGTTTGGCCTTCGTTGGATCATAAATTAGGTATGTATGAAAATCGATCAATATTATTTCAGAAAAAATGACATAGAATGCATATGTGTGTGGCCATCTTGATGAGGTTTGATAACTGGGTGGAGGTAGAGTCCTCATCAACATGGCATATGAAGAGAGTTCAATAAGAAACTATGAGAAAACAAGACAGAAAATTCGATAGACTTCGCTCAAAACAAAATTCACGCGCACAAAGGTCGGACGTTAGTTGCATGCCCAAAATCAATGTATTTAATCTATCCAACGTGGAATTAGATGAGACCACACATCTTTTATTAGGTTACGGTCCTAATTTTTCTTTTTTCCCAGGGAAGATTCCTATAAAGAAGCTAATATGTGATATCGAAAACTTTGTTCATGGTCTCTCAGTGAATAAGGCGGAGGAACTAAGACAAGAATGTGTTGTGTTAATCATAAGAGAAAAACCACCAAGAAGAAACCTAACCAGAGACAAGTCCATTGAATTAAAGAAACTAAGGGATAATTATAATATACTAGTTTTGAAAGAGGATAAAGGTAATTTTTATTAAATGGGTTGGTTGTCATTGATGTCAACCCTTTAAGAAAGTCTAATAGCGATTTTCGACAGCACAATGGTTTGGGTAATGGGCACAAGTTTGTTTGATGGATAATGGTATGAGTTTTGAGATATTTGTAGGTAAGACTATTCCAGATGGATAGTACATGTCATGCCATTTCCGGTGGTATGTGGAACGTCGCATAACTCCTCACGGTTAAAGAGTTATGGCCATGTGAAGTTGGAGAACCCTCATGAGTCATCTAGAAGCCCCTAAAAGTCAAAGTGTTTGCAAAGGAAATGATTTAAATAATAAAGTTAATGGAGAACTCCCTACAATAAGGAAAGTGGAATGCTACATGAAAGTATAAATAAGAGGCAAGGCTCTCTCATTTAATTACACCTGAACACATTGAATATCTTTTGTTGTGTAAGGCTTATTGCAAGTACTCATTAATACATCTAAAGTTGTGAAAGTCTGAGGTAGTACGAAGGGCTGACGGTGAAAGTTTCAGAATTACAGTGAATACTAAAAATCCCTAATTTCTAAGGCGTATGCAGGCTGACAGTGTATTAGGGTGCATACATACGCGGGCTGACAATGTATTAGGGTGCATACGTACGCGGGTTGGAATTGTATTAGTGTGCGTACATGTTGGTAAAGCCATGGAAACTTGAAAATATGAATATGCAGAGGTTTTAGATTCTGAGATCAAGCTCCCAAGAAGGTCTATAGTGCTCAGATACATCAGATCTATCAATTGGTTCAAAAGGTATGGCTTATTTCTATGAATAGTTGGATTTTGATGTATGCATAAGAAATGGTTATGGAGATTTGAGAATTCTCCCTAGAGAGACTAGTGGTTGTATGTGATCTTCTGTATAATTCAGATCTACAGAAATACAGTGCTGGTATATTTATCATCGATACTTCTTGTTGATGCACATCTTGTATTTCTTGGCATATGGCTAAAGGTTTTTGTGGTATATGGTTGAGAGCGTATATTGGTTGATGTATTGAGAGGCTAAATATCAGAAAGGGTTTGAAGTCTAGATCATGTGAGGGTTATTATACTTGTTCATGATTACACACACTTATGGCACATGACTAGAGAGAGATATGTACGAGGATGCATGCACAAGGTACATATACAGTCTGGATATAGTGACAGGTTACAAATCCATATGAAAGAAGTTACACAAGGTCATAAGTTTTCATAAGAAAGAAAACCCTAGTTTTCATAAGTCATACGCAGGTTGCATAACAGTTTTGTTGCGTACATACGTGGGCTGGATAACAGATAGGGCACATACATACGCGTGCTACAACACTACAAGTCACATACCTGTTGTATTTTGTTTATACATGTTCAGTTCAGGTACATATTGATTACAGGGCAGTTGTACAAGTTGGTTGTAGGTCAGTAGTACAAATTGATACAATTGTACAGTGGTATATCTCACAGTCATAGTGTGACAGTGGTTCCATCATTCTACTTCTATGTCAGGGTAGTTGGACGGGGCAAGGACATGCATTTGTAGCCACCTTCCAGTTGTAACCAGAGAATATAGGAGGTTGTAGCCTCCTTCTGGTTGTAGCCAGAGAATTGGTGAGTTGGAGCTTCCCTCAGGTTGTAGCCTGAGAAACTAGGGGGTTGGAGCCTCCTTCTAGTTGTAGCTGGAAAACAAAGGAAGTTGGTGCGTCCAATGAATGTAATTCTTCAATACATATAAGAAAAATCAGTCTGTGGTTTTCTCCCGCTTTGGGTTTCCACGTAAAACACTGGTGTATTGTGTATGTGTATGATTGTTCATTTCTTCATTGTTTATTTACTCTGCAAATATTGGATGATAATGCTACATTGATATAACACTTGCATTATATGGACAAAAAGGATTAAATTGCTCTATTACTGATTCACCCCCCTCTCAGTAATCCAACAATTGGTATCAGAGCTTCCTTCAGGAATCATTTTAAACACTGAAAGGTAGATCATGGAGAGAATCAACATGTATAAAAATGGAATACCACAGTTTGATGGACATAAGTATGCATTTTGGAGCATAAGGATGAAGACATATATACATGCACAGGGATTTGAAATTTGGCAATCAATTGTAGAGGGATACACAACACCAACAGTTCCACTGACAAATGACAAAGAAATGAAACTCGGTTAGAATAATTCCAAAGCCACAAATGCACTTTTGAAGGGTCTTGGAGAATCGGTAGTCACCAAAGTTGCACATTGTAAATCCGCTAAAGAGATTTGTGACAAACTTCAAAATATTTATGAAGGAGATTCAAAAGTCAAAGCAACAAAGCTTCAAACTTACAGAGGTGAGTTCGAACAATTAAAGATGAAGGAAGATGAGAATATTGCAGCTTTCTTTTTACGAGTCGATGAAACAGTAAATGCAATCATGGGATTGGGAGAAGAAATCAAAGAATTTGTAATTGTTCAAAAGGTATTAATATCTCTTCCTATGAGATTTGACCCTAAGATATTAGCACTAGAAGAAAGAGTAGATCTGAACTCAATAAGCATGGACGAACTACACGGAATCTTCACAACATATGAAATGAGAACTGAACAGGAAAATCCAAATATAAAAGAAGCAGCCTTCAAAGCATACAAAAGGTCAAAGAAAAAGGAAAAGCAAAAATAAAAAGAACATAGCAACAACAATGATGTCTCGAAAGATGATGAAGAAGTGGCCAACTTTGTCAAAATAGTGAACAAGGCAACCAACGACAGGTATAGAGGTAAGCTTCATTTGATTTGTTTTAATTGTGATGGTATTGGTCATTTTTCTAACAAATGTCCTGATAAGAAAAAGAGAAATGATGAAGGTTACTCAAATAGAAAACAAACATATAAAGGCAAAAGAACTACAAAGAAAGTTTTCAAGTAAAGCTTATGCACCAAAGAAGACACCTCATCATCAAAAGAAGATGAATTCAGTGACAGTGAGACATAAAGAGTTCTATTCGTGGCAGTAGAAGACTCTGATAAAGAATACTAAGAAGAATATGAAGAGGCTGAAGTTGACTACCGAGAAGTATTATTGTATTCCATAGAAGTTATCAAAAGAGAAAAGAAGAAAAAAAAGAAACTATAAGCAAAACTAGACAAGAAACAAGACACTCGAGAACTAGAACAAATGATCACAAATTTGAAGGTTCAAATTGAAGAAGATAAAATAATTGAAGAATCACTCAAAGAACAGTGAGAAGGAAGAGACATGATCATTGGAAAATTGGAAGCAGAGATTGTCACATTAAGAAAGGATCTTCAAAAGAAAAATATGCAAAACAACTCAAAAGTTTTGAATGACATTATCGGCAGTCAAAAACCTCATGATGACAAGTCCGGACTTGGATACAATTAGACAGAAAAGGGATCAAGCTCCAAAACAACAGAATAAGAAACATATCCAAAAATCTATGAATAAACAATCAAAGGGGATAGGAAGGTTTACAAAGAAAATTACAGGGACACTCCACTGAGAAGATTCAGATTTCAGAATCAACAACCGACAGAAACAGATAAGCCTCGGGAAGAAGAAGGATTCATAAGAGTGCCTCCTTTCAGAAGATCTTCAACTCCCATGTATCAAACTATCTTTTTTGGTTTATGTTATGCATGTAATAGTTTTGTACATAAAGTTGTGAATTGCAGAGCTAACAACAGGAACATAAAAAACTTTGAAAGTCATACACAAAACAGTTATCCAAGAAGGCCTAGTGAAACATAGAGAAGAAGTTACAACAGGTTTGAATCTTTGAGCACTGAAGTGGAATGATACAAATGTAACAACTTTGGACACATGGCCAAAGATTGCAGAATGACAGTCCCTCCTAGAGAACCACAACATAACAACAGCAGTCACAGACAAGAATCTCAGAAAAGGACATGGATAAGAAAGCAGAATCAGTATAGAAATGAAGAATGCACACTCTCTCTACAATCTAAGCAAAACAAACATGGTTGGTATGTTGACAATGGTTGTTCAAAACACATGGCAGGTGATAGAGACGGTCTTTTTACATTAAGAAAGGAAAGATATGGATTAGTCTCCTTCGGAAATGATGATTCACCTAAAATCATTGGAAAAGGCACAGTTAGAATTGGGAACAAGAATACCAAGGAAGAAAATGGTCTACTGGTAGAAGATATGAAACATAGTATTCTTAGTGTGAGTTAAATGTGTGACCAAGGTCATAAAGTTACTTTCGATTCACAAAAGTGTGAGATAAGAAAAGAAGGTTCAGGAAAATTGATTGCAATAGCTGCGAGAACTTCAAGCAACATATATGTATTAAGTGAAATTGGAAATGAAAAGTGTTGCCTAGGAAACGAAGATGAAAATTGGCTATGGTACAGAAGAATGGGTCACATACATTTTGATAACCTCGTCAAAGTCAACAAAAGGGAAGCAGTTAGAGAAATGCCCCAGATCACGAAACCATCCAACACTTTATGCAAGCATTGTTAACCAGGAAAGCAAACAAAGACCAAGTTCAAATCAAATGAATATTCAACGACAAGACCACTCGAAATTGTGCATACTGATCTAGTTGGACCAAATACAACAAAAGGTTTAAAAGGTGAGAAATACTTTATGTTATTAGTTGATGATTATATAAGAATGACTACACTTTGCTTCCTCGGGAATAAGTCAGAAGCTTTTGAAAACTTCAAGGTCTACAAGGAAATGGTTGAAAATGAAATGGATTCAAAAATCAAATGCTTGAGATCTGATAATGGAGTAGAGTTCACTTCAAAGGAATTTATGGACTACTGTAGTAGGCATGGAATAAAAAGGCAATTCTTCGTTGCTAGGACACCTCAACAGAATGGAGTTGTTGAAAGAAAGAATAGGACAATACAAGAAATGGCTCAAACAATGATAATGGATTCCAAATTGACAAATATATTTTGGACACAGGCAGTGCATACAACAGTTCACATTCAAAACGGAGTAATTCTCAGAAACAACACTGACAAAAATCCCTACGAGCTATGGAAAGGAAGACCAACAAATGTAAAGTACTTCGAAGTTTTTAGAAGCAAATGATACATCAAAAGAGAAGATGACAGAATGGGAAAGTTTGACTCTCGTGTGGAAAAAGGAGTACTTGTTGGTTACTCAAGTACAAGGAAAGCATACAAGTGTTACACCCTGATATTGAACAAATTTGTGGCAAGCATCAACGTAACAATTGATGAAACAGGTAGACAAGAATAGAAGGAAGAATAAAATGAATCAATGGAACAACTTTACAAAGAAGAATCAAAAGATGAAAAAGAAGTAGAAGAGGAAGATGAAGAGAATCTGACATAAGCAGAAGAGCAAGTTCAGCAAGTGCCTCCAAAGACACCTAGAAGATGAGTACAGAAGAATCATCCTTCATATCAGATTATCGAAAACGAAGATGCAGGAGTTGAGACTAGAAGAAGAATATGTTCACTAGAACAAACACACCTAGAACTCTCATCTACGATTGAACCAAAATTTTTTGAAGAGGCCAGCAAGGATGAATTTTGGAATAAGGCCATGGATGAAGAATTGGATCAAATAGAGAAAAATGACACTTGGGAATTGGTTCCAAGACCAAAGAATAAGAATGTGATCGACACAAAGTGGGTATTCAGGAATAAATTGAATGAAGATGGACAGGTTACAAGGAACAAAGCTAGATTGGTATGTAAAGGATATGCACAGGTTGAAGGAATTGACTTTGAAGAGACATTTGCCCCAGTTGCCAGAATGGAAGCAATCTGATTGCTTTTAGCTTATGCTTGGTCCAAAAATATTAAAGTGTATCAGATGGACATGAAATCATCTTTTTTGAACAGAGAACTTGAAGAAGAAGTCTACATTGAACAACCAGAAGGATTTCAGTTGTGAGAGAACGCAAATTATGTGTGTAAATTGAACAAGGCCTTGTATGGTCTAAAAAAATCTCCTAGAGCATGGTACTTTAGACTAGATAAATATCTACAACAGGCAGGGTTCAAAAAAGGAAGTGCAGACAACAACCTCTACATCAAGGTAACTCAAGATAGTATTTTATTAATTAAAGTTTATGTTAATGATATTATTTTTGGAAGTACTAGTCACAGGTTAAGCCGGAAATTTGCAAAGGACATGCAAAATGAATTTGAAATGTCATTACTTGGAGAACTATATTTCTTTCTGGGTCTTCAGATACATCAAACCAATCAAGTAATTTTTATTTCTCAAACCAAGTATACCAAAGAAATGCTAAAGAGGTTCAGAATGGAAGATTGCAAACTAGTTATCACTCCCATGCAAACTAGTTGCAAGTTGAGCAAAGATGATGATTCAAATTCTATAGATCAGAGGCAATACAGGTCAATGATTCATATCCTACTATATGTGACAACATCCAGACTAGATGTAATGCAGATAGTTGGACATGTGGCACGATTTCAAGCAGCACCAAAGGAATCACATCTATTAGCAGTGAAAAGGATTTTCATATATCTCAAAGGAACATAAGAGTTTGGATTATGGTATCCAAAAGGAAAGGATTTATGACTTATTTCCTACACAAATGCAAATTGGGCAGGTTGCATTGATGATCAACGAAGCACTAGTGGAGCAACGTTCTACTTGGGTGAGTGTTTAGTATCATGACTAAGCAAGAAACAATCATCAACATCTATATCTACAGTCAAGGCAGAGTATATTGTAGCAACAACATGGTGTACACAGGTCCTATGGATGAAACAAAATCTGACAGATATACAGGTTGAGTATGATGAGCCCATTCCAATTTATTGTGATAATACAAGTGCCATCAATATCTCAAAGAACCTGGTGATGCACTCCAAGACGAACTAGCACATTCCAATAAAGTATCACTTTCTACGAGAAAAGGTTGCAGAAAAGAACATCAGAGTTGAATATGTGGGCAAAAAATAATCGCTTCCAAGGGAAGCCTTTGAGTATCTTCACTAGAGACTTGGAGTTATTTATACTCCAAAATGAATGTTTTTGGATGCTTATCTTATATGTCTTAGATGTACACAAGCAAACACCATAAAGAGGACAGCTCAGGTTGGGAGATCAGACAGTTCAATTAGGGAGAGAATCCCCGGATGGAAATATACTTTTTCCATTGATGACAAAGGGGGAGATATTTATCAGATGCAGATGACATAGGCATGGTTCTAGGGGGGGTGTTCATCACAGAGATGCAGAGGACAGAGGCATGGTTCTAGGGGGAGCGATGGTCACAAGGAGAGATTGTTGATATGAGTGATATGACTTAAATATTGCATGACATGACCTCAGTATTGCATCAAAGTGTTGCCATCAATGCCAAAGGGGGAGATTGTTGATTGAATTGGTTGGTTGTCATTGATGTCAACCCTTGAATAAAGTTTGATATCCATTTCCAACAACACAATGGTTTCAGTAATGGACCCAAGTTTGTTTGATGGATAATGGTATGAGTTTTGAGATATTTGTAGGTAAGACTATTCCAAATGGATAGTACATGTCATTCCATTTTCGGTGGTATGTGGAACGTCGCATAACTCCTCACGGTTAGAGAGTTATGGACATGTGAAGTTGGAGAACCCTCATGAGTCATCTAGAAGCCCCTAAAAGTCAAAGTGTTTTCAAAATAAATTATTTAAATAATAAAGTTAATGGAGAACTCCCTAAAATAAGGAAAGTGGAATGCTACATGAAAGTATAGATAAGAGGCAAGGCTCTCTCATTTAATTACACTTGAACACATTGAATATCTTTTGTTGTGTAAGGCTTATTACAAGTACTCATTGATACATCTGAAGTTGCAAAAGTATAAGGTAGTACGAAGGGTTGACGGTGAAATTTTTGAAATTACAGCGAATACTTAAAAACCCTAATTTATGAGGCATACCTTGGCTGACAGTGTATTAGGGTGCGTACATACGTGACTTGAAAATGTATTAGAGTGCATATATACGTGGGATGACAGTGTATTAGGGTGCATACATGTTGGTAAAGCCATGGAAACTTGAAAATATGAAGATGCATAGGTTCTATATTCTGAGATCAAGCTCCCATGAAGGTCTACAGTGCTCAGATACATCAGATCTGTCCATTGGTTCAAAAGGTATGTCTTATTTCTATGAATAGTTGGATTTTGATGTACGCATAAGAAATGGTTATGGAGATTTGAGAATTCTCCCTAGAGAGACTAGTGGTTGCATGGGATATTTTGTATAAGTGAGATCTACAAAAATACAGTGCTAGTATACTTATCATTGATACTTCTTGTCGAGGCACATCTTGTATTTCTTAGCATATGGCTACAGGTTTTTGTGGTATATGGTTGAGAGCTTGTATTGGTATATGTATTGAGAGGTTGAATATCAGAAAGGGTTTGAAGTCTAGATCATGTGAGGGTTATTATACTTGTTCATGATTACACACACTTATGACACATGACTAGAGAGAGATATGTATGAGGATGCATGCACAGGGTACAGATACAGTCTGGATACAGTGATAGGTTACAAATCTATATGAAAGAAGTTACACAAGGTCAGAAGTTTTCAGAAGGCATACGCATGTTGCATAACAGTTTGGTCATGTACATACGTGGGCTGCATAACATATAGGGCAGGTACATACACGTGTTGCAGCACTACAAGTCACATACCTGTTGTATTTTGTTTATACATGTTCAGTTCAGGTACAGATTGATTACATGGCAGTTGTACAGGTTGGCTGCAAGTCAGTAGTACATATTGATACATTTGTACAGTGGTATATCTCACAGTGATAGTGTGACAGTGGTTCCATCATTCTACTTCTACGTCAGGGAGGTTGGACGAGGCAAGGACATGTGGTTGTAGCCGAAGAACATAGGGGGTTGTAGCTGGAGAACATAGGGGGCTGTAGCCTCCTTCTGGTTGTAGCCAGATAATTGGGGATTTGGAGATTCCCTTGGGTTATAGCCTGAGAAACTAGGGGGTTGGATCCTCCTTTCAGTTGGAGCTGGAAAACAAAGGAAGTTGGTGCTTTCAATGAATGTAATTCTTCAAGACATATAAGAAAAATCATTCTATGGTTTTCTCCGGTTTTGGGTTTCCACGTAAAACACTAGTGTACTGTGTATGTGTATGATTGTTCATTTGTTCATTGTTTATTTACTCTACAAATATTGGATGATAATGCTACATTGATATAACACTTGCATTATATGGACAAAAAGAATTAAATTGCTCTATTATTGATTCACCCCACTCTCAGTAATCCAACGGGTAATGCCACTATAATTATGGATAACAAGAATATGAAAGTAAAATGTCTGAACAACTATCAATTAATAGCTATAGAGAACTAAGTTGTGACCCAAGCAAGAAGATTTTAAATGAGGTATCCTCGACAATAAAGAATTCATCGCTTTGTGAAGAAACAAAAGAAAATTGTTACCAAAGAATCCCATATTCCCCGGATTTATGGATCTTTGAAGGTACATAAGGAAAAAGTATCATTGAGACCGATAGTTAACACTATTGGCTCTCCCACTTGTAGATTGGAGAAGTTCCTTACAAGGAAGCTTAAAGGCTTGGTTGGGCACACATCATCTTTCATTAGAGATTCCACAAAAATGGTTGAGCAAATGAAGGATGTAAAAATAGAGGACTTATTGTTGAGTTTTTTTTGTTGTATTGTTATTAACAAAAATATCAGTGGATGATGCAATTAGAGTCATTAGCGAAATCATAGATGAGGATACAACAAAATTGGTTAAAATTTACTTTAAATCTACATATTTTAGCTTTAGTGGCCATTTTTATGAACAAATTGAAGGTGTGGCCATGGGATCCCCACTATCCCTAATGGTAGCCAATTTATACATCGAAAAATTCAAAAAACAAGCAATTCAATTCCTATCCTCTAAAACCAAAACTATGGAAAAGATACGTTGATGATACATATGGTGTTTGTCCACATGGACGTGGGAGCCTAACTAGATTTTTTTATCATCTAAATAGCCATTCTGATAAAATTTACTATGGAATTAGACGAAAATAAAAGCATACCCCTTTTGGACGTCCTCATATCAAAAAAGAATAAAGACTCATTATCACACTAGGTATACTGAAAAAAACTCACAGAGACCATTATATGCATGCAAACTCTCACCACCACCCAACTCAAAAACTTGGGGTCATCAACACGCTAGTCACTCGAGAAGTCTGAATATATGATGATGAGCACATTGAGAAAGAGTTAAAACACCTTTAAAATGTGTTCAAAATTAATGGATACTATGAAAAATAGTTTAATATGTCACTCTTAAGGGCTAGGAGAGGACCTCGTATTAGAAACAATGATAATGAAGAAGGTAAAGCATAAACCTCCCATACATTAAAGGTACCACCGAAAAAATTGCAAAGATTATGAAGAAGGATAATATTAAAGTCTTGTTCTCCCCTCCTAGCACCTTGAGGAAAATATTAGATCATGCAAAGGATGCCATAAACTCGAGACTACAAAAAGGAGTATATTACATCCCTTGATCCTATGGTAAGAAATATATCAGTGAAACGGGAAGATCATTTCAAGTAAGGATGAATGAGCATTTTTCTGACATTAGACATAATCGAATAAAAAGATAATCTTTATCTGAACTCTCTCAAGACACAGGACACCACATATGCATCAAGGATACTAAAATCATCACTAAATCATAACATTATGGAAAATGAAAGATACGGGAGGCCCTAGAAATTGAGCTAAACCAAAATAATATGAATAGAGATGAAAGTTTAAAGATCATTGAAACATGGAAGCCTATCCTTGATATCCTTAAAATTAAAAATAGCAATCCAAATAATTAATATAAAAGGCCGACTGCAAAGTTTGACCTTCATCATAAATTGGATTAATAATTATTATCAAACGATATTTTATTAATTTGTGAGCTTCACACTCCTGAAGATGATCCCAACTTTGGGATTGAAACATTGAGAGTTTTGTAACAAAACTAACATAGTTTTCCTCTTTGTTTTCTAATTCATGGTTGCATAAAATGAATAACCTAATATTTTTTTAAGATATTTTTCTATTTTTGTGGCCAAAATATGATTTTGGCTCCATTGTTAGTTTTTTTTAAACATGGGACAACTTTTACCTATATGTCATCCTTGTTGATGTGGCTATTGATGTGGCACCTCAGGTCCACTTGGCACAAAATCTGAGAGTTTCATAACAAAACTAACACAATTTTTCTCTTTGTTTTCTAATTCATGATTACATTATATTAATAACCTAATATTTTTCTAAGTTATTTTGCTCTTGTTATGGCCAAAATACGATTTTGGCTCCAGAGCTAGTTTTTTTTTAAACATAGCACAACTTTTGCATATGGGTCATCGTTGTTGACGTCGCTATTGATGTGGCATCTTGGGTTCACTTCATACCCTAAGGTGATTCGATGTCACCTCTCGGCCACCCTGTCTCTGCCCCATCATCCTCTAGGTCATCCCCTTCTCTCTCTTTCTTTTCTCTTCCTTATTTCTCTCCGCCCTTCTTCTCTTTCATATTTATCTTTCATCCTTTATCTTTTATTTTATTTACGAGACACATGGTACCTTGATTCCTACTTGGCACTACTTTTATAACTATGGATAGGACATGGTTCCCACCTCCTTTGTCATTCCTCCACTTGGAGCCCATCCATTGACTGCGACAATTGGACAGGTCCCATCCTGCACCAACTTGCACCTCCTAGTGCACAACTTGCTAACATGATAGATCTGATAGTATATAATGAAGGAATATCAATGGATTCCATGTGTTATGGGAGTTGTTTAATCCCAAAGCCCCATAACTTCTTAATGCCATGGTGTTATTCAGTGCCTTTTGATTAGTTGTGGGGGTTTGGAATCGGGCTCCAATATCATGATTCCAAAGTCCTATAAACCACCTATGGGATGTGACATCGATGTCACTTGTAATCCCATCACTCCTACACCATAGACCCTTGATCCCACCACTGTGGCAATGCACGTCGCCTAACATGTGGCTTCCACATCATCAAATATGGTATTTTCCAAAATTTCCAAATTTTCAAAAATGCTCAATTCCAAAATTAACACACAAGCTACCATGAAACTCTGAGTTAAGATTCCTTGGGCTAAATTTGACCCTACGCTCAACCAATTTCCACCATACTTGGCCCTTCAACGAATCTAGAAAATAATTCAAACTGAATTTGCCCTTAAATTTGGGTTTTTCTAAATTTTCCCCAAATTCGTCCATGGTCACCTCTGCAACTTTATCATTTTATTGAAATTAATACTCTAATTCTCAATTCAACCTCCTTGGACTAAATTTCACTCTGATTTCAACCATTTATTGTTATTAATTGACCAAGTGACAATTCTAAGCACGAACTCCACATGAATTCGCTCAAAAATTAGGGGTTTACCCAGTTTTACCATGGTTGCTCCACAATTCTCAATGTAATAAAAACTATGGCCTCTACACACCTAAAATTTAGACATTTCTAAACTGATTTTTCAATGGATTTTACCCAGAAATCGGGGGGGGGAGTTCCCCAATTTTGCCCATTTTTTTCCAATGTCACTTGGACCATCTCTGCGCTTACTAATCCTCTGAGTTTTAGGCCTTTTATTTCTTGGAATATTATCAATTTGGGGAAATTATAAATGTTTTCCCCATTTGCCACATTCTTGACAATTTCCCAATTTCTTTTTAATAACAACTCTGTCAAACACTCTACAAACACTGTCTAAAAAATTTCCACTACAAATTTTTGGTCTATGCTTAGATGTTTGGTCCACGCAAAATGAGTGTTGTAGTTGGATTTGATACCAATTTGTAACATACCCATCCACCCTTGTGTCACTGGGATGGATGGGCACTATAAATTTTCTTCAATTTCCTTCACCACAACATACCATACATCTCTGATACCATATAATTGTTCTTCCTTGTCATATAACAAAACATTAGCCATACAAATTAAGAAGAAATTACATGTTATTCACAAAAAAACATTGAATAACAACTTATAATTCATTAACATTCATAGAATTTTAGCAATAAATACACAACAAATAACACATCATAAAAACAATAACCAAAACACTTATCTTTTATAATAATTTCACACCAACTCGATGTTGATGTTGGAAGTTCCTCCCAGTCATAGGCATTGTTGCACTAATTATTTCTACAATAGGCCACCCAAGTGCTAGGGCTATGAGTCCACAAGGATTAATGAGCATTCTCTCAACTCAATTTCCCGTTGAATACACAACCTTCTCACTCACCCATCCATCCCAACTAACCAACTCTCTTTCCCACTTCAGTCTACATGAGGAAGAGAAGTGGACTCCCTTCTCTGTAATGAAATCCCTCAAGTTTTCACGATTATTTCCTGGGCTTTAGCATAGACTGGCCATGAAAATATTAATGTTGGGATCTACAAGCATTCTCCATGGAAATTTCACACTAGAAATACATGCAAACAATCTTAGCCTTTAGTTAAAATTTTATCTCTCTCCTTGCAACTCATACCATGCTTCCATGATGATGAGAATGAATGAAAAAATGATGGTAGAATGATGGACAACTCTCAAAAATAGGAAATAAGTATGCATGGTTTCAACTAGCCACTTAGCACTCAAGGAAGTCCTCCCCAACTACTTTTGCACACATTGCAAGTTTGATATGCCTTTTACATAAGAAAAGTTAAATGACTTTGGATTATAATAAACTAGTTTTATTTCCAAGATTTGGCCCCTTTGGGCTCCCCGCTCATTCCTCTCTCGTGGAATCATAGCCCCCCATCGTTTTATCCCCCC
>JASDQU010585759.1:18273-54720 GCA_032191745.1 Picea mariana | reverse complement strand
ATAACCAGCTTACACTTTCTCTTCTCCCTGCGCAATGCAACAATATTCATTTACGATCTGGGAGAATAGTGGAACCTGCCATAGATGATGTTACCTCTTCTTATAAAGAGGAAACGAAAGAGCATGATGTACCTGAAGAGGTACAATCATCCTCTAACAATGTTGCTGAAATAGAAAAACCACCATTTCCTGAGCATTTAGCCTTGACTAAAACGCCTGAGCCACCAGCCTTCAATCTTCTAGGGGAATTACAAAATTTATATGTCAAAATTCCTCTACTACAAGCACTCTGAGATGTACCAATCTATGCCAGGACAATGCGAGACATTTGTGTTAAAAATCCTGGTAGGAAAACTAAGGATCCCCTTACAGTCCATGTTATGGGAGACTTGTCTGCACTAATGTTAGGTAAAACTCCCCCAGTTAAATATGGTGATCCCGGCCACCCTACCGTTACAGTACAAGTTGGAAAAACAATAATCCCTCGAGTCCTGGTAGACCTAGGTGCCGCTATCATCATCATGACTCTGGAAACCTTACAACTGCTACAATTAAAAAATGAAGTTAGAGACACCCCAACTATCCTAGAATTGGCTAACCGATCCACAATTAAACCAGAAGGAGTCATTGAAGACCTCAATATCTTTGTGGAATCCTAGAATTATCCAGTTGACTTTACGGTACTACAACCCAAAACAAAGTTGGGGGGCCACCCTCTAATTTTGGGTAGACCTTGGCTAGCCACAACAGATGCTTTTATCAGCTGTAGATCAGGCTCAATGACAATTTCAAATGGTTATGAAACTAAACAGCTTACCCTCTACCCTCACGCTACACCCCTAGTTAATAATGATAATTCTGTATGGGTAGATTTTGATGATCAACCTACTCAACCCCTTTTGATTATCGGACAAGCTCTAAGCCTGAAAGACTCTACCGAGGATGAAGTAATTAATAATTTCATTTGTGAACCCTCCTCTGTGACTCCAGAAACTTATAATCAACTAACTGCACTATTGGAGTTTGATAATCAAGAAAACCTCAATTCGGAAGGCCCGCCGAAGATATCTAAAACCATCTCCTCTAAAAGCATACTAGTAGAAATTGAACCTGGCAAAACACTGAACATAAACCCTCATCTGATAGATGCTGAAACACAACAATTAATGAAGTTATTTCTGGAAAATAAAAAAGCATTTACATGGGATTACACAGATATGAAGGGAATTTCTCCTGAATTATGTACTCATAGAATATATATTAAGGAACATTGTCGACCGATCTGCCAACCTCAGTGACGAATGAACCCGAATTTAAGAGAAATCCTCAAAGAAGAACTTCAAAAATTGCTCAATGCAGGGTTTATATATCCTATATCAGACAGTGAATGGGTGTCCCCGTTGGTAATAGTTCCTAGGAAAAATGGGAAATGGAGAGTATGCGTGGATTATAGAGCTTTAAATAAATCCACTCAAAAAGATCACTTTCCATTACCATTCATTGATCAAGTGTTAGATAATTTGTCAGGGAAGAAATTTTTCTCATTTTTAGATGGTTTCAGTGGGTATAACCAGATCAAAATTGCACCTCAAGATCAAGATAAAACCACCTTTACTAGCCCTTAGGGAACCTTTGCTTATAGAGTCCTTCCATTTGGACTATGTAATGCACCAACAACCTTCCAAAGAGCAGTTTTAGGAATCTTTTCTGATATGCTTAATGACTCTATGGAAATCTTTATGGATGATTTTACTCCTTATGGTGTTTCTTTTCAGGAAGCACTACAAAACCTTGAGAAAGTACTCAAACGATGCATACAAGCCCAACTCTCTTTAAGTACAGAAAAATTTCATATGATGATGAGTGAAGTAATAGTGCTTGGACATTTTATCTCATCTCAAGGAATTCAGGTAGACCCATCCAAAATACAAGTCATTAAGGATCTTCCTACTCCCAAAACCCAAACAGAGGTAAGAAGATTTCTAGGACATGCTGGATACTACAGAAGATTTATTAAGAATTTTTCCAAAATAGCTTCTCCCCTGTTTGTTTTACTGATGAAAAATGTTGAATTCAAATGGACTAATTCTTGCCAGGAAGCATTTAACACACTTAAAGATCAGTTATCTACAGCTCCTATCCTTAGAGGACCTGATTGGACACTCTCCTTTCATATATCCTCCGATGCTTTAGATACTGCAATAGGAGCTGTCTTGGGACAAGAAGAAAATCATCTCCCCTATGCTATCTATTTCATCAGCAAGAATATGACCCCTGCTGAACTCAGTTATACAGTCACCGAGAAGGAATTTTTAGCAGTTATCTATGTAATTAATAAATTTAGACATTACATTACTAGCTATTCTACTTTTGTCCATACTGATCACTTAGCTATCAAATACTTAATGAACAAACCTATTACAAATGCTAGAGTCACCAGATGGCTACTATTATTGCAGGAATTTGATATCACAATTGTAGATAGACCAGGAAAAGAGAATGTAGTTGCTAATTTCCTTTCTCGATTGACACCTGATGATCATACCCCAGTAGATGATTCCTTTCTTGACGAATATCTATTTGCAGTTTCTGCCCACTCACCTTGGTATGTAGACATTGCTAACTACTTGGTTGCAGGGAAGTTACCACCACACCTATCCCATCGAGAGAAAAGAAGTATCATTCATCAAAGTGCTCGATATAGTTGGATAAGTGGGTGTCTTTTTCATACAGGAGCTGATCAAGAAATCTGAAGGTGTATTAGAGAAGATGAGGTGTATGATCTACTAAAAGCTTGTCATGATGGCCCTTGTGGAGGGCATTTTGTTGCTAAGAGAACAGCACACAAAATTCACAGGATGGGGTACTATTGGCCCTCACTCTTCAAAGATGCAAAGAAATATGTCAGGGCCTGTGATAGCTGCCAAAGAGTAGGCCAACCTAATCATAGAGATGAAATGTCTTTAAACCCCCAGATAGTACTTGAGCCATTTGAAAGATGGGCCTTAGACTTTGTAGGACCCATCAACCCCCCATCCAATCAAAAAGTTTACATAGTGGTCTGTACAGACTACATGACTAAATGGGTGGAAGCCAAAGCACTCCACAAAGTGACCGAAGAAGCAGTTATAAATTTCTTATTTAAAGACATCTTCATCAGATTTGGAGTGCCAAGAGAATTAGTTACATATGGAGGACCTCCTTTCACTTCTCATGGTTTCAAAGCTACCCTTCAAAAATATCATATCCAACATAGAATGACCACAGCATACCACCCCCAAGCCAATGGACAGGTGGAAAGCACAAACAAAGTAATATAAGCCATTCTCACAAAAACAGTGAAGGAAAATAGAAAGGACTGGTCCTACAGGCTCCCCGAAGCATTATGGGCCTACAGAACTACCTGGAGAAATACTACAAGATTCTCTCCCTATGAATTCGTCTATGGAAAGAGTGTTTTCTTTCCTATGGAATTTGAGATAAAAACCTTAAGGATTGCTTTAGTTGTCAACCTTGATTTGACAGATGCACAGATAGCCAAGTTGCAGCAGCTTAATGAACTGGAGGAGAAAAGACTAGATGCCATTCAACAGACAACCATAATTCAACAACAAAGATCAAAATGGCATGACAAAAATATCAAGAACAAGCAGTTCCAAAAAGGTAATTGGGCCCTATTGTATGATTCCCGGTTCAAGGAATTTCAAGGGAGACTATGTACAAGATGGCTTGGACCTTACGAAGTAGACAAAGTCTTCCCCAATGGAACAATACGGCTCCTCACAATCGATGACTCCAAAACTCCATTACTTGTAAATGATCATCGGCTCCGTCTGTACTAGTGACCCATTTCTAAAGAAGATTTTAAGGCCACATGCATGGCAGACGCCCATTTCCTTTTCGTAGAGGGGGTTTCTACCCCTAATTGCAATTAATTCTTTTAAGTTAATTTCTTTAGCATTAGATTAGATTAGATTTTATTTACTAATAATCCCTGTCAAAGAATACCATGTTACAATCGATTTTTGCAGATTCCCGATCGAATCACAGGAAAGGGCGACCCTACTTCACAAAGAAACGAGCTTGCTCGATGCTGAAACGCCACCGTTCAGCACTTTTTTTTAACTTTCCCCTATTGCTGAAACACCATTGTCAGCAAATTTTCATCACTTCCCCTGATGTTGAAACACCACTTTCTCTGATTGCCAAAACACCATTGTCAGCAATTCGTTTCCTTTCCTTCATGCCTGAAACACCACTACCACCAACCCCACACCTATCCCCCCATCACTACTCAACAACCTTTTTCCGCTTTTTCCTATTTCCTCACCATTCTTCATCGACGAAACAACACCGTCCAACAATTGTTTTGTCTTTTCTTTTCTGTTGCTGAAACACCATTGTCAGCAACTTTTCATCACTTCCTCTGATGCTGAAACACCACTGATCAACACTTTTGACTTTCTTTCGATGCTGAAACACCACTGTTCAGCACTTTTTGTTCTCCCTATTGCCAAAACACTACAGTCCGACAATTCCTCACTTTCATCATCGACATAACAATACCGTCCAGCAATTGTTCTGCCCCATTTTTCTTATTGCTGAAACACCATTGTTCAGCAGTTCTTCACATTTTCTCATCACCGAAACAACACCGTCCAACAGTTGTTTCACCTCATTCTTTTCTATTGCTGAAACACCAAATTTTGAACATCATCTGTCAAGCAAGCTTTTATGCATACTATAGTTCGTCCTTCCAATCAACAAATCCTCAATACAATTCATCTAATAAATCAAAGTCTCTGCCACAACTGCTGAACAAGCATGATATTTTGTTTGCAGAACGAATCAAAAGGTAAGGCGAGGTATGTAAATTTTATGTAATTTAGTTAGGCTATAGTTAATGAGAAGAATCTAAAATCATTATGACCACTCAAGTGCAATTATTATTAGCTGCACTTGACGGGAAGGGAGGACACACCAAATCTTCGATACCATCATTCCACACGAATTCACCACCGCCATCCTTATTTCACCACCCTTTCACACATTTGACCGCCATTTTGCATAACGTCGCTCGGAAAACTCACTCTGCGCAAAAGTTGATACTCAAACTCTCTGACGTTGTATCTTACTGAGCTGGTAGCTATGGGAGGCTCTGTCATACAGAACGAGCCCGCCACCACAGCACTGTTAGAACATTATCCAGTAGCTTATCAAATCTTTCAGCAGGCAGGATGGCTCAGTTATTTTCAGAGACTCCAGTGGTATAATGAACAACAGGTTCTACAATTCGCCCAAAACCTTCAGGAGGACCATTCTATCATCCAAGGGGTCCAAATTTCAGTAACATAAGAGGATATAGCACAGGTCTCAGGCCTCCCTACCGATGAAACTCACATGTTCAGCCGTAAACATATCATTCAGAATGCCTCACAAAATTTCTTCTTGCCAGAAGAACGAATTGTACTCAAAGGCAGGGGTGTTCAACTCATCTCTTTGCCACCCCCATGGTCGGAAATTGCAAGATTCATCAAACATTACTTAACCTACGAGGGCCGATACCAGGTAGTTTATCAACACGACTTTCTTCTGTTATCTCATTTAAGGAATAATGGACGGGTCAATATTCCTTATTATTTGTTGGGTTGTCTGAAAAATATGGTGCATTACTGTAGACAGGCTAAATATCCCACCCTTTCACTCACCCATCACCGTCTTGTCCAATTGCTCATCCAAAGGGGTTTTTCTCAACAAAATCCTCCACTAAATAACCTACCCATAAACCCCCAAGTAGCTGTCAAAATTCCTGAAAACCTCCAGGAGAAGCAATCGCAAAATCCCCCAGACTCCCCAGAAGTACCCAATATCCCACCCACAGAACCAACCAGACCAACCAATCCCCCTACCATACCAAGCCTACCTCATACCTTACCAGAATTATCCACTCTCTCCCTTCATATTCTTAGTGATGATTCTGAGCTGGACATTTCCCCCTGCCCCATCATTGAGGAAAGATCCTCACGAAAATGAAAACAAATTCCCTTCTTTCCACCCTTCTTACGAAAAAAGCGAACAAGGGCCTCAACAAAGCCACCCATTATTGCCACTACCCTAGATCCCCAACCCATTTGAATGATACCCCGTACACCTCCAACCTCCAAAATCCTGGGATCTTTGCCTATTCCACCCACGGGAACTGAAACACAAGAACCAGATGCCTAGGATGGTGCGCCATCATTTCTTTCAAACCACGTAGCTGAAACACAAGAACCAGCTACCCATTCAATGGCTGAACCACAAGAACCAGCCATAGCTGCCACACAAGAACCAGCTACGGCTGAAACACAAGAACCAACTGCTGATATTGAAATTGAGATATAGGAATTAGAGACCCCGGGTGCTGCAACACTACTCTCCTTAAATAAAGTAGTTGAAACACAAGAACAAGCTACCCATTCAGTGGCTGAAACACAAGAACCAGCCATAACTGCCACACAAGAACCAGCTACGGCTGAAACACAAGAACCAGCTGCTGATATTGAAATTGAGATACAGGAATCAGAGGTCCAGGGAGCTGCAACATTACTTTTATTACATCAAGAAGCTGAAACACAAGAATCAGCTACCATTCCTGCAGCTGCTCCACGAAAACCAGCTAGTGAGGCTGTGACTGCCACACAAGGACCAGTCATCCCTCAACCAGAACCAACAATGGCCTCTGTCTTGCAGGAAAACGAGTTTTTAAAATTTGAACTGGAAGCATATAAGAAAGAACTAGCCAGGGCAAAGGAAGCATACGACAAAGAACTAAATTTGCACACCCTATCTCATATAGTAACCATGTCAGAAGGGACTACAACAGAGAGCTTGTGTAAAGAATATATGTGTTATCAATGTGGGGATATTTACTATCAAGCAGGCTATAAGGTAACTCAAGTCCCAGTGTCAGGAGCTCCCCCTACTCCTTTTGTAGTCAAAACGGAAGAACCTGTTGTTACAAAAGAACCAGCAGGACCTCCCAAGATTAAAACTGAGCCCTGCATTGCAACAAATGAAGCCCCTGCTCTTGTCAACAAATTTGTACAGACAATGCCTATGGAGGAATTCACACCTCCCAACTAGATCAATCTCCACACTTTCGTGAAACAATCTACTCAGACCTTACCTCATCCCACTACTTGCAATGCTGAAACACAGACCCAGCTGTGGGATGAGCAGGCAGTAATACAAAAATGGAAGGAACAGTATGCTGCAACACAGGCCAAAAGCCTGCAAGAGTACAGACAAATCTGGATAAATCACACTTTCTCAAATTGGGAAGCTCTAGAGAAGACACGTCAGGAAGCTCGTGCCCTGAAGAAACAGAACAAAGAGTTGAAAGGCAGAATGGCCCAGGTATTTGACCTGACACAAAAGCTATTGGCTACACAGAAACCATCTTGCAACTACTCCCTGTTCCTTATGGAGCGACTCACATGGTTTCAGATCAAATCAATTATAGAAGGCAAATCTTATGCAGTACTACACCCAATAGATTTTGTTAAAACTTTCACAGAAGCATCTGCTAAGGATCAACACCTCCTTTGTGAGGCATATTTCCATAACGAAGCCATTCCTGAAAACAGGCAGTTGAACCTCATTCCGCTTGTAGGGGACATCTAGCTTCGGGCATTTTCTTCCTTTCTCCACAATCAAATCATTTGGAAAGATGACTTCATGGCTACTAAACACATGGAAGACAATCGCCTTCTATGGATAACACCAAAACCACAGAATGCAGCCACCTTTGTCACAGAATATCATGAGTTCTTAAAGAAACCAGGGGTGACTGAACATGTTCAGCAGCTACAATCAACAATGCTCCAGGATTGTCAGCACTTCATCAAAACCATAGAGGTTGCTGCCCTCCAGGAAAATAACTTGTTTTGGCAGCAATCCACTGAGAAAAGACAAGAACACAATCCTTTTTGCCCCACCAACCTTGAGGTAGCAATCTCCAGGGTACCTAACTACATCTAGTGTGCTCAACAATGTGTTGAAAACTGGATAGGGTACCGATTTTATTTTCCTATCCTCTGGTTGCCAATAGAAAGATATCAAATTAAGTATAAGATACCTAAGAAGATAGAAACAACAGCATGGAAGAGATTATAGTGGGTCCAAGGGTTCAGAACGCCAACGGACAGTACCTCCCAGAGCTACTGCTTGAGTAACTTACACGCTCAGAGTCGGTATCCAGACTCTGATTCAGAGTGAAGTTGCCTGAGGACATGCAACACCTTGAGTTGGGGGGGATGTTAGGACCACACAATGCACCTTTTTGCCCATACTTTTTGCCACTATTACACTGTTGTTCACTCACATTTAAACTCATATCATCACTTTATCTAATCATTCCAAAGGTATACACTGTCCCTTTTCATTACTATACGTTTAATCCGTTTTGCATAATATTTTACATCACTCTCGTACTTAACCATTGATTAGAAATGTATAAGTGTTGAAACAGTTCAAACTACAGATTAGCATTTGAGGCATGTTGCTGAAACAACAATTCACAGAAGTTGTTACATAGTCCAGAGTCGCAGATGCTGAAACACAAAGCTGTTACACAATCCAGAGTCGCAGATGCTGAAACACAAAGTTGTTACACAGTCCAGGGTCGCAGATGCTAAAACACAAAGCTGTCACCCAGTCCAAGGTTGAAGATGCTGAAACACAAAGCTGTTACACAGTCCAGGGTCGTAGATGTTGAAACACAGAATCGACGACGTTGAGTTCATGGTCACGATGCTGAAACACAAAGGAAGTCGTTACACAGTCAGCGGTCAACAACAACTATACAATAGTTGCACCATGAGCCAAGCACCAACCATCACTCCTACATGAGAATGCTGAAATAGTCAAAGAGCGCAAATCTCGTGGCTGAAACAACCCATGATTTGCGGTGCTGAAACAACATCAGCAGCAACGAGAAAGAACTGTTACTCCAGCCGTAACAACAACACCTCATTCAACACTTGTAATAGCATTCTGTTGCACCAGACTAGGACATCTTATTCTGGTTTAGAAAGTCGATCTAACTAAGAATAGGACTGAGATATACATATGTAATGTTTTGATCAATTGTATCAAAGGGATTCCCTCTTTAAATAAGAGGAAATCACCATTCGAAGAGCGAAGTTTTATGTATTAAGAAAGCTTCAGAGAGAGGGATGCACTTCATTTTTCCAGATTGTAATATGATCCATTGATAGATGAATAAAAGACTGTTTTGAGCATCCTTCTCTAGCCCTTCCATCTCAGGGGAATCTTGTGAGAAGGTAGGGCCCACCTTCTTCACAAGATTCACCCTTTAGTTTTATAGTGTGTTAGTGTAACTTTTGTTTGTGCCTTGATTAACTTTTATCTTGCTGAAACACTACTGTTGAATTATGCTTTGCTGAACACTACTGAACTCTGTCTTTTTAAGAACTTTGTTTTATTGAATGTTACATTGCTTTCACGAAGTTCATAATCATTTCAATTAGCAATCTTGTGTGATGAATTTATGAGGTTCTGCTAATCAGAGACTAGAGCTAAGGGTTCCTACTTAACGAAAGGGATTAAGGGTTCTGTTCTCTGTTATAAGTAATCAACTTCTAGTTATCATCTCTGAGTGTGCAATTAGAGACTAGAGCTAAGGGTTCCTTCTTAATGAAAGGGATTAAGGGTTCTGTTCTCTGTTAGAAGTAATCAGCTTCCAGTTATCTTCCCTGAGTGTGCAATTAGAGACTAGAGCTAAGGGTTCCTGCTTAATGAAAGGGATTAAGGGTTCTGTTCCCTGTTAGAAGTAATCAGCTTCCAGTTATTTTCCCTGAGTGTGCAATCAGAGACTAGGGCTAAGGGTCCCTACTCAATGGAAGGGATTAAGGGTTCTGTTCTCTGTTAGAAGTAGCTAGCCTTCAGTTATTCTCATGAGTATGCTAATCAGAGACTGGTACTAAAGGTTCCTACTTGATGGAAGGGATTAAGGGTCCTGTTCTCTGTTAGATAGAGTTAGCCTTCAATGCATTAATGTTTTCATGAAAGTGTGTTAATCAGAAACAAGGTGCTGAAGTTCCTACTTGGGAATAAGGGTCATGTTCTCTGGTTACAGAATAGTGGTTCTTTCCTGTTGCAGTTGTTATTTTAATGTAATCCAGGATTCTTTAGATTAATCCTTACAAGCTCTGCAATAGGTAGGTTGCTTTCCTGTAATTCAAGTCATAACTTCAGTTTATTCAAGGCAAGTGTGATTAGTATAGTTTCCTTTACTACAACTTTAGGCTGCTTTTGGAATTGAGCATATATAGTGCGTGGTTACCTTTGAAATAAATAGACTTCCCTGGGTTGACAATTTATGTAGCACTTGATTGTTTTAATTAATTAAGCAATTATAGTGACCAACAGTGTACATGAAGTCTTACTACTTCATGTGAGAGAGACCCCTCTTTAATTAGCATGAATTAATCACCCTACATATAATAGTATATGCTTTCTCAACATGTGTGCCCCTTTATGAACATGGGGAGAATCAAAGAGTATGGTTGGAAATTATGGGTCTGAAGGGGTTGACTCCATAATACATATATGGGAATGGGTTCAAACATTATAAAGCAAGTAAAACCCATCGAATCAACTTCATTAAAATATATTTTACCTGTCTTAACATGTGAGCCATTTCCAATCACAAGATGGAATGAGAATTTGATATCATAAAGGTGCCCTAATACTATGCTTTCTTTAAAAAAGATTGGTCTCATCCAAATGTTAGAAGAGGGCATGCTTAGAAGGATATATGATGATGGGTCTATTAGTTGGATCAGGTACTTAAAGATGTCTAGTAAATATGCCTAGTAGTGAGCATGCCTAAGTTAAGATTAGTTTCATCCCTTGTGCCTAAGAATACCTCACTTCTTGACTTGAAAAAAGAACTTGTATTATATAAAATGCATGTCCCTAAAATATTAAGTTCTCCTCTATCCTATATTAAAGTTAGGGTGCACCCCAAGTGGTTCTTGGTTCTTTCACTCTTATACAAATTTAGGTTATAACATACTTGGGCATAAATTTCCAAGTGATTTCCTCATTCATATCCTAATTAGAGTGGAATTCCCCAAGAACATACTTTTGGGTATTAATGGGGGTGTCATAATTTGTAAGTACTTCTCTTACTCTTATTCAAATAGGGTGCACTAGAAGTGGTTCCCTTGTTATTATATTAATTCTTGTTTAAATCCCATGAACATAATTTTGGCACTAACTAAGATGCAAATTCATTAAGTTGTTGTCTCACTCCTATATATGTAAATTAAAGTGTTCCCCAAGCATGTATTTTACTTCTATACTAATTAGGGTGAAATTCCCCAATGACATACTTTTGGGTATCAATAGGGGTATAAGTTGCCAAATGGTTCTTTCACTTCCATACAAATTAGTAGTTCCCTAAATCTTATACTAATTAGGTTGTAAGTATTAACAATATTCTTTTAGGTACTAATTGGGGTGCAGTTCCCAAGTGAGTTTTTTATACATAGTACCCTTTTTATAAATATCATAATTGGAAATATGTTTGAAAATAGTCAAAACAAGTCATCAAAATCTGGAATGTACTTTCAATGAAAAATTAAAAATTATGGAATGTACACATGTGCCAAGTTTGTTTAAAAACAATGTAATGGTATTCCATCTTCAATTATTCATTCATGATCGACTTTGGATATTTTCCATTTTCTAACTTTTATTTTATTTTATTGAACTGCTATTAACTTTATGTGCACTACACATACCAAATGACTATATTGACAACTTGTGACATATGACTGGTAGTCTTGAAAGTGAACATGAGTATCGGTTTGATGGGTTTCTTGAAAAAAATATCATTTCAATACAATGGATCCTATTTTATATAGAAAACCATTATCATCAAAATCTTCTAATAGCCTCATCTTTTGTTTTGTGCATTGCATCAAATAATATTTCACGTTTTTAGTGTTTTCTACAGGTGCAACCATGGCAAAAACATCTCCCACAAATAATTGGATATATTCAACAACAAATAATTCGTGTTAGATTATCACACAAGTTCATGTACAAGTTATTTGAAAAAAATTAAACATAAATTTTTTACCTTCTCTAACAAGATCAAAAAGTCTATCTCCATCAACTGACACTATAGTTTCATTTGATTCGATCTCCTTTGAGCTTGAAAGTGGCATTTCCCCTTTTACATTAAGTTTAGTATGTCTCTAAGCTTTAACATATCCTGCATTTTCGTTGTCGCAAATATCTATGGATTTTGTGTCCTTTATGAAAACTGAACAAAAACAAGAGTGATTTCGTCTATCAAATGAAAAACCATTTTGAAAACATTTTGTTTTAACTGAATGTATTTCTCTTGTCCCAGGTATTGCACTGGTATCATATGGGATTGATCTATTTACATCTTTGATTCCAATATACCAAAAAAAACTGCACAAGCCAAGAACTTGTTAACTTGAAATCTCTCAAGAAAATGATTGAAGATTGAATATAAATTTGAACATGTTCAAATTTATATATCATGTGTATATACATGTAACATTTATATATAGACACACCTGCGCACATCCCTTGACAGATTATATTCATGGCTTAGTGCCATATTGCACCATTCAACAACTTGTTTAGCGGATTCAAATCGATCGGCATGAGGGTTCAATTGATACCTTCAAAGTGCTTGTTTTATACATGCCCCTGCATTGTCGTGCTCCCATTTTCCATGAACAGTCTCAAAAAAATTCCAAAAATCTGTAATGTTTATTTTCTTATTAAGACGACATAACCAATAGAATGATCGCGCAGATTTGAACTGACCCGCACACCCATCAG
The DNA here is from genome assembly GCA_032191745.1 of Picea mariana. Lineage (NCBI taxonomy): Eukaryota > Viridiplantae > Streptophyta > Pinopsida > Pinales > Pinaceae > Picea > Picea mariana. The sequence continues at coordinate 41,826 of JASDQU010585759.1, read as the reverse complement.
ACCATATCCAATGTCGATCGAATCTGATTTCACATTCTTTCAATGAATCATAAAATTTATCAAAACAATGTTGTACATAATGTGTGTCGTGTGCTCGATCATCACTTATATAAAAGTGATATTCTTTAATAACATGTCGATTATCATTGTTGCTTTCTATGTTTGGAGGAATTTGTTGAGCATGTCTATATAGAACATGGACAAATATCGTGACTTGATCAGAATGATAATATTCTCTCTGTATTTATTTTTGTGCATCGAATGTGTAATTCTCTGCAAAATCAACTACAGACAAAATTTTCACTGGTAGAAACACTTCATGGGATTGCTTGAATTGTAGATCTTTCCATCAAGCTCTATGTGAATTCTTGGTTTATTTATATATTTCTACCTCAAACTTCTTCAAAAATTCTATCACGCTGATTTTATCTACCTTCAAATCAATCCTTTTGGAAATAACATTTGAAGAATGTGGAGCCGTGATGCTCATATATTCATATCTCTTCCAATTGAATCTTATATTATAAAATGATTGATCATTCATATCAATATGATACTTTGAATGAAACAAACTTAGATTTCCACAACGATCACATTTATTTCCACCAACACATATTTTTTTGTAAAATAAATCATCTTCTCTTTCACATAGAATTCCATATATAAAAACATGGAATGTGGAAGGAGGAGATGAACCTGGCCATAAATTTTTACCAAAATCCAAAAAAGTGTCGTAATAAAACTCAAACTCCACATGATAACGACAACAACACGTGTCACAGACAGTGATGGGTCTAACAAACCATGGCTTTTGTTGCACAAATGTATTGATGGAAATTGTAACTTCTTTGTGCTCTTCTTTGAACTTATTAAACAACTCTATTTGTTTCATTGGAAATATATGTTTTGGATGTTCTTCATATTGATTTCGTGTTGCTCTTCATCGCAACACATCCCTTTTATGTGGTGAAATACAAGTTTCTTCCAACCAACAATTACAGGCCAATTCTTTAACATTTTATGCAAGTCTATCTTTGTAGGGTTGTCTAGAAATCACTGTCCAACAAGCCAATTCATCATTTACATCTATTTGGAAATGAAATTTTCTATGTTTGTGCAATGTTTTTCTTAACTTTCCCATCGTCTTTTCCATCTGTCATGTCAAACGATCTTTTATATTGCTAGATGAAACAACTGTTGTTTCTATCGCTCTACATACAACAAAAACATCTTTTTTTCGAGATTTTCCAAAAGATTTTAATGCACTAGTTATATTGTTAAAGACATTCCGTGTCACCTTTGTATCCTTTGTCAACTTTTGAATAGCCAATAATGATGTAGCTTCTTTTAACTTTCTTGACTTCATTAGACAAAGTAAAAGTTGAGCTTGTATTGTTACTGATTCATCTTTGAAAAAAGTATTATACATATTCTTAGTTCGATATCTTATATAATGCTTAGCGTTTTTCTTCTGAAATTTATCAGTATCAATATTTTCTAATATTTCATCATCAATGTTGATAGATTCTCCTGCATATTTCAATTTAAAGTTTATATTAAAAAACATAACCCGAACAAACATTCACTAAATTATATATACTTGAGTGTTCATATTGTATTATCTAAATTTATATACATACCTATAGGTGATTTGTCTTCTACTTGTTCGACGTATTCTTCGACATTATGAGACAAATCTATTTATGTTTTTTGAAAAACATCAAATTGTAATTACAATCAATTATATTAAATTTACAATATTTTGAATTTGAATTCTATACTTTGAGTTCTGTACTTTTTGAATACAGTCCTAATGTGTGTCGTGTGCTCGATCATCATATGTGCATGCATACTTGGTTGAACTTCTTCTTGTCGAAAATCTCTAATGACATTATCATCGTTTATTTCTTCAATATTTGCACATTCTTGTTTCTTTCTTTGATAAAGCTCTTTCCTTTGTTCGATTTGGCGAGTATCATCTCGAGTGCAATCAAATTTTCTCTTGCGCAAACTTTTGTTTCCCATGACTTTTACAGTTATCTATAAAAGATATGTTCAACAAAGACTTCACTTTGAAAAAATTCTCAACATTTATCTTTCAACATATAAATTGTTATTCCAATAAAAAACTGAATAAACATCAATTACATTATTAAAAAAAAACCAAAAATATGATTCAAAACTTTGTATAAGTGCTCTAGAAAACCACCATGTATCGATATCGATCCTCTAATTAAGCCTATGGAACAGAGGGAAGAAATAAAGAAAGAAAAGAATACAACTGCAATCAGTAATAGAAATGCTTTGAAATCCCTATCCTCGAGCTTATATCTGTCTGCCCATCTGATGAATTGTGTTAAATATGTTTGGCCAAAAGCCTATTTATACAGTTTGGCGTGAAATGAAACAATACTACATGTATTTTCATTTTTTTCGATCGACGGAATTCGTTCAACAACCTTTCGGTCGAAAGAAGGTTTTTTCAGCTCAAAACCTTGGAAACCGTTCAGTTTTGACAGTTTCTGTTAGATTTTTAGTCTTTCGGCCGAACTATTATTTTTTCGTCTGAAATATTATTTTGGCCGAAATATTGTTTCGGCCAGAAACATGAAATTGGGACTGAAAACAAAAACCAGAGAATTGCCCCAAGCTTACCTGAACATACGAGGTTGCAGACTCCTGCAAATACTGAGAATTTGGTTTCGAAAATGACACCAACATTTCCAAAATTGAATCTACTTTCAATTCCTATAATTTGTTTTCATTTTCTTTATTTTTATCTAATCTTATTTAATTATTAAAAAAAATTACTACATAATATTTTCAGCAGACATTATGATTCAGTGAAATGAAATATTTGTATCTCTAAAAATATAAAGTGAAAATTTTGGAAACAAATATATTCATAATCCTTAAACTGTTCTTTTCAAAAGGGTATATTTAGATTTTAGTTTTAAGTAAAAATTAAGATAGATACAATGTGTAGAAAAACATGTGTTTACAATCTCCAACGTTTTCAGCTTGGTCAACTTCAAAAAATTCTAGAAATTATAATATTCATCCGTTAGATTCAAAATTATAGTCATATTAAAATAGAGTCTATGTAGATTGTTGCAATATATTTAGTTTCTTAAAAACATAAGTTTAATAATAGATACAGTGTTGTAGAAATAAGTAACTCATTATCATTCCTTTCATGTTTAAGGAACATACTATTAAACAATTGTCAAATTGACATATCAAATCGTGATAAACAAAATTTGAAAAATAGTCATTGGAAAGCTAACACAATTCTTCACAAGTTTTGTTTTTATTGTAAAGTGAAATTCTAAATAAAAAAATACTTTTGTATGCCGGAAGTTGAAGAACTTGTGAAAATACAGTTTTTTTTCTCATAAAACAAGCAAAAGTGTAACCCATCTTTATGATTTCACCCATTATGATATTAGAGCATATTGGTAATGGGGATGTTACAGACCTAAATATTTAATTGTGGTTTTTTTTAGGGGAATAAAATTAAAAATTTAATTGTAATGACAACAAATATTTATTAATAGTAATAACTAATAATAATATATTTCAATTACCTTTAATTGCAAGAGAAAGAGAACGAGAAGAAGAAAAAAGGAAGAGAAAGAATAATAAGAGAAAGAGAGCAATGGAGAGGGATATGAAAAAGATAAAGAATAATATAAGAAGAAAAACATATGGTGAAAGGGGAAGAACAAAAAAGTGAATGAAGGAGAGGGAGAGGGAGAAAAATATGAAGTAGAAAAAAAGAAGAAAAACGGGTTGGGTGGTGGGGGTGGGGTGGGCGGAGAAAAGGAAGAAGAGGGTGGGAGAAAAGGAAAGATAAAGGAGGATATGGATAAGAGGAAGAGTAAAATTAAGAGAGGGAAGAGGGAGGGGAGAAAAAAAATGGAAGAGGGAGAGGAGTAGGGAAATAAAAAGAGTAGTGAAAGAGGAAGAACAAAAGAGGGAGAGCAAGAGGAAGGAGAAGGAGAGGAAGAGGAGGAGGAAGATTAAGGAGAGTGAGTGGAAGAAGAGGAAAGGAAAAGGATAAGGATAATAAGGAAATGAAGAGGAATGAAATGGAGAGACACAAGGAGAAGGAAGAGGGAGAGTGAAAATAAAGAGGAAGGAGGAGGGGGAGGGATAATAAGAAGGAAGAAAAAGACAAGGGTGGGGAGGAAATAAAGGGAAATATAAATAACAAACATGGAGGAAGAGGAGATATATATGACAAGAATAATGAGAGGGATAATGAGACTAATAGGAGAAATAGGAAGTGGTAAGAGGTATTTAATCCCTAAACACTATATTTTATTATTATTATTTGTAAATTACGATATTAATTATAATGGTTATAAGGTAAAACACATGCTAACTAATTTCCAAATATAAAATCCAATCATATTCCAAATTTCATTTCAAATAACATATCAACTCTAAAAATTAAAAATAATGAAGTCGACTGAGAAAAAAGATTACATTTGATCCAATAGTGTTGTAGAGAAATCCCCACTGAGGATAGGTGAGCACTCCCTCAAATATTCCCGTGATCTAAGACCGACTGCATGATATACCATTACAAGATTGTCCCTATATCTTATTGGATTTATTCTTATTCAATAAAGAATATATAATGACATAATGTTTTTCCAATGATTGTCCTTAGGTATCCTAGTTGATGTAACTCTAGAGATGTAACTCCAAGCCCATCAACCTACTTCCTCCACACATAGAGACAACAAATACCAATACTCAAATTTCATCAAGCATTAAGAAACTAAAATCCAACCTAGACCTAATCTGATCTACTCAAGGAAATAAAATATTTGTCAACTATGACTAAATACAACATTGTAAGGGGAAATCCATGTAGATTTATATTAATAGTGGAGAAAAATTTACATCAATCAATAAATACCTTGAGTCATGAATGAATTCCTCATGGGTCCTTGCTCAAGATCCTCCTTTTCCCTCACAAAAGCAAGGATAACTTGATATGAAGACCAATTCCTATAGAAGAGCTCCTATGAAATTTATGCATCATAAATTTGTAATATATTCTTCCTGCTCTTTCCCTTGGAATGCCTTATTTATATAGATTGATGGAGGAGGCTAGGGGATGCTTCTAGATATCTGGAACACAGTGAACCTCAAGTGTATTGAGATTTTTGAAGCTCATATCATGAGAGAAACAACTCACCCAACATCGACCTCCTCATAACTCATAAAATCTATAAGGTTAAAGGGGTGATCGTAGGTTTTCAATAGTGTATTCAGTAACTAGTCACATGTTATCAACTGTGCAACCTATACCCGGTCACACTCTTCTAGTAGGTCAGAGTGCGACCTCCCTCAGAAATTATGAAATCCAAGGAAAAAGTGTTTGTCTCAATAGGGAAACATCAATGGGTCCTCCATGTGTCCCTAGGGTGGAAAATAAGTCTATAGAAAATAGATCCAGTTAAGGCCCTCAAATATCTCTTGGTTTCTCCTACCAAATACCCCACAAACACCTCTTATCTCTAATAGGATCTACTCCATAGGTTAATTTGAAAATGGAATGATACAGACTCCCTTTTCCTACTTAATGATCAAAATAGATAGCGAAGCAAAATTAAAGTTTGTGACACAATTTTCCCTTAATTTCTATGTATTAGTGTCATGTTACTACTAATTTAGAATCATTTTTTTAATTGAATTTTATTCTTGCATCAACTTTTTAGATGCATGAAGTAATCATGCATGGAGCTTGAATTTTATCTATGTCATAAGGGCATCAATACTACATCTGGGTTGCCTCAATTGTGTTTGTATGAATTAATGTGAATATTAAATATAATAAAAACTATAATAATAACTTAAATTTTAAAAATTATATGGAATAATAATAAAATTAACAACAACAACAACAACAATAATTGTATTAAATGTCATACCTTAGTTAGGTGCCAATTCTAATATTTATAATAGTAATAATAATAAAATACATTTAAAACATATGTAGATCTCGATGTGCATTTAGAAGAAGGGAACAATATATTCATATGGGTTAAACGTATTTAGCTAATACATAAGTTTAGTAAATACTAGACAAAGAATGTTCTTTTCACACATTGTTAGCGATAATTTCCAATGCTAGACGAAATGGATTTGGCAAAGTTAGAATTATAAACCAAAGAAAATCTAAGTTAGTTGAGATTTATTTGAAATCAACATATTTTAGTTTCCAAGGGAATATTTCCGAATAGATATTTTTTGTGGCTGTGGACTCCCTCCTCTTCCCCATCATTACCGGCCTATTCGTGGATGATATTGAAATAAAATCCCTTAATTGTTCCCCTTCAATACCCAAGATATGGATTAGACTTGTTGATGATTTCTTTGTTATTCGGCCCCATGGAGGTGACACCCTGCACAAGTTTGATGAACACCTCAACAAACAATCTAAAAACATAAGATTCACCATGGAGATTGAATTTGATGGAAGCTTATTCTTTCTAGGTATTCCAGTTATAAATAAACCAAATGGAACTATGATGCATCAGGTTGACAAATATAAGATTAATATAGAACAATACCTTCATAAAAGGTCCCACCACCATACCACTCACAAACTTGGGGTTCTCAACATTCTAGTAGCTTGAGCCCCTGGAATATCATATGAAAATAATTTGGAGGAAGAGAAACTCCATCACCTCAATCTCTTTAAAGACAAATTTTATAAGGGACATTGGGGATCAAGGATTTTTAGAATGCTAGTAAGGGGCCTAAAAATAAGGAACATAATGAAGTATTTTTGTAAGTCTTCTTACACTACATTCAAGGGATCGTGAAAAAAATTCTGAGACTTTTGAAGACAAAAAACATTGTGATAGTTTTCAAATCCCTATGTACTTTTAGAAACTCTGGCAAGTTTGTTAAGGGCCCAAATAATCCTACAAATCAAAAATCTATTTGCATGATTCCATTCTCATGTGGGTGAAAATGGTCATGTCGTCAAGATTAGAATTCAATAACATGTCGTAGATACTAACCATAATAGTTTTTATCTTTCTACTCTAGCTAAACACTCAAAGAATATGAAGCATCATCTCTTCATTGAGGAAGAAAAAATTCTAACGAATGTTGAACATTGTTACAATATATAACTTAGGGAGGCATTTGAGATTAAGAAACAACCAAACAACCTAAATAGAGATGTTATTTTTAAGACTAACCAAATTTGGAAAGAGTTAGGTTACAATACACTTTAACCTCTTCCCGAGGACCAAGTTGGGGATAAAGAAAATATACGAATAACATAATATCCATGTATATTTATGTTATTCATGCAATTATGTAACAAACCAAAATGTTGAAAATGGAAACCATATTAGAAATTTCACAAGAATAAAATTGTCATCAGGAAACTTTGGTATTAATTCAATTCTCACTCAATTATAAAACAAAATGTTATATAATTCCATATTCTTGAACCAACACAAAAAATATATTTCTTAAAAAATCCACGAGGAAAGAATACCAAACACTAAATCAAACACAAGGAAAACACCATGCAAAATGATAAGAGGACAACATAGGTAAACAATAAGGAAAATGCAACAAAACCACAAGGGATTTCTTGGTAAGAAGACAAAAAAATTACCAAATAAGGTAAGTTCATGGTTACGACATAAATTGTTAAGATGATTTCCAAGCCCAAATCAGAGAACCACTCTATGCATTAGGAATATGTAAGGGAACTAAATGAATATGGGGCTTACCACTTCCTTGAGATGAGTGGCATGGAATACTTATGATATTCATCCCTTACAATTACCAAAATTATGGGTCTTCCAAGATTATCTAGAAGGAAAGATGATTAAGCACTAAGTGAAACACAAGGAAATCACCATAATGAAAAAATGAAAATGAAGGTGAGAAACAAGGTGGAGGAAACAAAACCATAAGGGAGCACTTGGTAAAATGAAAATAAAATTGTGAAATAAGGAGAGGTCTTGTTCATGATTTTATTTTTCTGAGATGACTTGAAAACCCATATTGGTATGACCACTCATGCACAAGGAAGAAATGAGGAGACATTGAACTAATTTGGGGTTCCCCACTTTCTTGAGATGAGTGGCATGGAATACATGAGTAACCATCCTTACACCTACCAAAAACACGAGGTTATTAAAACAAGAAACAAGGGAGGAAGACCAAATATTAAATGAAACATAAGGAAACTACCATGCATAATGAGAATAGGAAGACAAAGGTGGACATGAAGGAAAAGGCAATGAAACTGCAATGGTGCACTTAGTTAAAGGACAACAAAATTGTCAAATAAGGAGAGGTCTTGGTCACCACTTAACTTTTATGAGATGACTTGGAAGCCAAAATTGCACACAAGGAAGACGTTAGGGGACCAAATGAATTTTAATTTTACTGCTTTCTTGAGATGAGTAGCATGGAATACTTATGAGTTTCCATACTTACATCTACCAAAAGGCCTAGGTTGACAATAAACCACTTAGATTTTTTTTAGATGACTTACAAGCCGAAATTGCCAAGCCCACCTATGTATAAGGAAGAAGTGAGGAGACCCTAAATCAATTTTGGGGTTCCCACTTCCATAAGAGTATTTTCATGGAATAAATGAGACACTATCCCTACACCTACCAAAAATATGGGGTTTCCAAGAAAAGGAGCAAGTCAAGAAGAAGAGACACAAAACAATACACAAGGAAAACACCATATGGAATGAAAAGAGGAAGATAAAGGAAAATAAAAGGGTGGACATAATGAAACCACAAGGGAGCATTTGGTAAACATACCACACAATTTTCAAATAAGGAGAGGTCTTGGTTAGTACTTAAATTTTTTGAGAGATGTGCAAGCCCAAATTGGCAAGCTCACTTGTGCATAAGGAAGAAGTGAGGGGATGAAATAAATTTTGTTTCCCATTTTATTAAGATGATTAGCATGAAATATTTGCAATCTTACATCCTTACACCTACCAAAAAGTTAGGGTTACCAAGACAACCCACAAGACGATAAGACCAAATAGTAAATCAAACACACATTAAACACCATGGAGGATAAGATGAGGAATATCAAGGAGTGGTTGGTCAAAAGAAAAAAAAATATATCAAATCAGGAGAGTTCTTGGTCACCACTTAAGTTTTTTGAGATGACTTGCAAGACCAAATTGAAAATCCTACCCATGCACAAGGAATAAGTGATAGGACAAAATGTACTTATACTTTCCCACTTCCTTGAGATGAGTAGCATGGAATATTTATAATCCACCATCCTTCCACCTAATAAAAATATAGGGTTTCCAACACATCACTTAATATTGTTTTGGTGACTTGCAAGCCCAAAACGGTAATCCCACATGTGCAAAAGGAGGAAGTTAGAAGACCTTGAAATTTTTTTGGGTTTCCCATTTCCTTACACCTACCAAAAACATGGAATTGTCAAGACAAGCCACAAGGAAAGAAGGCCAATTGTTAATCAAAACACAAGGAAAATGCCATATAGAATGAAGAGGAAGATGAAGGTATGAAATAAGGAAGACACAATGAAATCATAAGGGAGTGTTTGGTAAAAAAACAACATAATTTTACAATAAGGAGAGGTCTTGGTCTCCACTTAAATTTTTTGAGATGACTTGCAGGGCTAAATTAGAAAGCCCACTTTGTGCACAAGGAATATGTCAGGAGACCAAATTAATTTAGGGTTTCTCACTTCTTTCAAATGAGTGGCATGGAATATGTAATCTTCCATCATTACACATACCAAAAACATGGGGTTGTCAAGACAAGAAACAAAGAAAGAAGGAAAAAAACATGAAACACAAGGAAAAGACCATGCTAAAAAAGAAGAGGAGGAAAAAGTAAAATATCAAGGAAAATGAAACAAAAACACAAGGAAGCACTTGGTAAAAGGACAAAAACATGTCAAATAAGGATAGGCCTTGGGCACCACTTAACTTTTTTAATATAGCATTCAACTACAAATTGGCAAGACCACCCATGCACAAGCCTGAATAAGTGAAGAGACTATAGGAATTTTTGTTTTCCCACTTCCTTCAAATGAATGGTATGGAATAAATGGGATAACATCCTTACTCCTACAAAAAACATGAGATTTCTAGGACAAGCCACAAAGAAGGGTGAACAAAAACTAATCAAAACACAAGGAAAACAACATACATAATGAGAAGAGGATGTCAAATAAAAATAATGGGGTAGAAGCAATAAAGCCACAAGGAAGAACTTGGTAGAAGGAAAACAAAATCGTCAAATAAGGAGAGGTCTTGGTCACATCTTAACTTTTTTGAGATGAATTGCAAGCTCAAATAAACAAGCCTATCCATGCATAAGGAATAAGTAAGGGGACCAAAGGAATTTGGCGTTTCCCACTTTCTTGACATGAGAAAAATGGAATATTTACAAGCCATCATCCTTACACCTACCAAAATGATGGGTTTTCCAAGACAAGCCTTAAATCTAGAAGACTAAACACTAAATAAAACATAAAGAAAACACCGTAAGGATTAAGAAAATGAAGATGAAAGTGAACAACAAGGTTGAAGAAATGAAACCACAAAGAATAAATTGGCAAAAACACAATAAAACTATCCTATACTTTTTGTTGACAACTTGTGTTAGTCTCTAATTTTTCTTTTGATTTAGTGAGAAACTCCAATCCTAAACCCTCCCTACCTACACTTCATTCTTTTCTTTCATTTGATTTTAATATTTGTTTTTAGTTTGTTATGTTTCACATTTTTATCTTTTTGAATAATTTCCTTAAGTTTGGGGAGTTAAGACATGGTTTTACAAGATGTGTCACTTCATATGCCTATTTGAATCTTGCAAATTCAAAATTCTGCCAAGTTATTAATAGCACTACTGGAATAACATTATTTCCGTAGCGCTAATATAATCATGGCATGCTAAGCACCAACCACCCTGATTTTCTTATGACTACATAAATCATGGACTGATAATCCACATGTGTCACACGATATCTCTTGAATCATTATATAGTTCACACCATTACATGATGGGATCATTCTGTACCTACAAAGACCCTTTTCAAATCAGTAAATTTCCAAACATCATTATATGATCCTGTCACTCGTCGTTTTAATTTGTTGAATTATAAGCACATGTATTTTCTAGATGAAACTGTTATATGGTAACAGTTGTAGGTTGTAAATTCAATTTTCGAACAGTGTGAAGTTGCAGCATCGTGTTATTGATATGGCACTGAAGAAAAATGGCCAAATTATTAGGTTGGAACCTGAGGGTATTGAGATGCTTGATGCATACCCATAGATGGCACAAAGGTTCAAGGATGTTGGCTGGTTTGATTTATTTACCACTTTCAAAGGGCATGACAAACATCTTGCAGATTGGAAATTGGAGGAGAACGATGGTGGAAAAAGGATCACGCAGTCATCGAGTTTGTCAACCAATTATTTCTTCCAAATAAGCAAAACCCAGATTGGAAAAAGGGAGTCCCTCATAGCTGGATTAGACAAGAGTGGCATATCGTCCTGATCATAATTCACAAAAACCCTAGACTTGGTTGATTCAATCCCTAAATCCTGATCCACAACCAAGCAAACAAAGAAAGGGCAAAGGGAAGAAGGCATCCACACAAAAAAATAGTATCACAGTTAATGAAATTTTTATCAAAGAAAAAGTAGAAAGGCTTCCATTACGCAGGAAAATAAAAGAAGACAAAAACTTGGGGAAGATACAAAGAAAAGGAAAATAAATTGCTCAGTATTCTACAAGACCTATAACAAGAGAAACCTCTAGATCATCAAAATCTGAAGCAGTATTTTCTGATGACAAAGGCTATTATTTTGCAGAACCAGAAAAGCTACAAGAAATGCTTTGTTTTTTACCTATTATAGTCACTATCTTCAAGAGAGGTTACAGAACAAATGGAGAGGAATTTGTTGAAACCAAAAGAGATTTTTGTTGGGAACATGCCCCTTCACAAAAACCTCTCTCGATTTTTACACAACAATCACATTTTAAGAGATTCAAATTGATTTTTGAAGCCTAATTTTCCAATAAAGCTACAGGAAATACTCTGTTATTTTTACCTATTTTAGTCTTTTTCTTCAAGAGAGGTTGCATAACAAATGGAGAGTAATTTGTTGAAAACAAAAGAGTTTTTTGTTGGGAACATTCCCCTTCACAAAAACCTCTCTCAATTTTTACACAACAATCACATTTTAAGAGATTCGAATTGATCTTTGAGGCCTATTTTTCTGATATTTCACACTAAATAATTTTTTGTTTTAGTCAGTAATTTTGGGAGCGGTTACAGAACATCTGGTGATGAATTTTTTGAAACCAAACGAAGGTTTTGTTGGGAACGAGTCCCTTCACAAAAAACTATCTCGGTTTTTAGACAGCTATTACCGTTTGAGAGATATGAAGAGATTGTTGGACCATATTTTTCAGGAATTTGCCATATTTATTTTCCTAAAAAATCTCATGGATAGCAGTTGAAAAGCCACCTGATCAATTCGAATTGGAGATCAGATTGGATATTATCCTTGATTATTTGAAACAAGAAACTAAATATATATGAGGAGGTTTTCAGATCCATTTCTTTTGGATCTTGATAATTATGTATTGTTTCTATATAAACTCTGTAGAAGGAGAAGTTGGGGGTCAAAAAATTGGAGATCCAAAGGACTTTTTTGTGAAACTCCTTGTAAAGACATTTATGTTCTATTTGACACTTAATAGAAAAGGCATATGGATGGTTAGACACTCTTTTCTACTATGTTTTTTCTTTCTTCATGCTTGAATTCATTATTCAGACTGCAATGCATTTGTTTCTTGATTGTTAATTAATACAGTAAAGAATTTGTTGTGGGAATTAATTTCAACTTTTGATTTCAAGCTGATGTTCTTGTTTCTTTTTATATTTTGAGACAAGAAGTTATGTGAAGTTGACAAATTGAAGGCTTCATATTCTTTTTTTCTTATTGGTTTAATCCATCTATGTGCCTACCTTTTACTCAGTCAATGGGATATTCTATGTTCTTATCTTGATTTTCATGTTATGTTATAACCTTGAGCCATTTTTCAACCACCTTATTCAAAAAAATCAGATTATAAAAACCTTCTAAACACGTTGTAATAAATTGATGATGCCCTAACTTGCCCTCTCATAGTCAAGTGCAACTTTAGGGACTAACATCTTTTGGCGCCATTGTCGTGGATGGACACATGAATTATTTATCCCTAGGAGATTGACAATGATCAGATCCACTTGTTCATGGTGAACAGGAAGGGGACAGATACATGACTGCAGATATTTCACTATGGTGACTCCACTGCCTAAAGATTAATAAGTGACTCCATTGGATCCAAGAATGGAATCCATTTTGGCTCAAAGGTTTGCTTTTTATGATTTTTTAGATGTCATTGGTTTTCTAAACCCAATTCCTAGCAGAGTTGAATGGGAAGGTACCCTTCCTACATTTAAAGGAGGAGATTGGGAGGTTTCGGCTGAGCATCTACTAGATTTTCATGAGTTTATTCATGAACGTCAAATTGTGCATGAGGATGTCAAGATCAAGCTTTTCAAATACTCATTGAAGGTAGCAGCCCTTGACTAGTGCAGGTCTCTTCCAGCTTCAAGTATTAACTCATTGGAAAGTTTTCATAATGCTTTCAATATATTTTGTAAAGAAGATTTTTCAGCTGAAAGTCTTTTTGAAAATTGTTGTGATGAATTTGATAAGCATATTCAGTAGAAAGCAAATGTTTCTTTTGACTGCAAGAATTAAAATCATGTTGTTGAGGAAGATTTTCCAAATCTAATTGATAATAGGAAAGATGACTGAGTAGTTGTGAATGCATTAGATTTTGTTTCTGATGCACCTGTTGTCTTAGATTTGAATGAAAAAATAGTTGAAGAAGAGGTCTTTCCTCAACTCCTTCAAGTGGATTCCTATGATATGTTGTTACATGTGATTAAGGAGGAAAATCAAGAGGTTGCTCATCAAGAACAGATATATGAGGCAGCATATGGAAATGTTAGATTTGATCAACAGGTTTATGAGAACATTATGCCCATTTGTCATGTACAGTCAAAATAAGTATATGGCAGTATCGACCAGCAAGCAGAGGTAACCATTTTCAGTTCTCAATCTACTTCTTTCTATGATCTGGTAGCCATTTATATGGATTTATGTTTCTCAGAAGATTTCAGCCTTGCTATTTTGGGAATTAAATCAGATGAAGGTTGTAGGTATGTGTTACAAATTAAAATTCTGTTACACATAAAGAATTCTTCTCTGATTTCTATCTGCGTTGAAAGAGATTTGGTAAATGGTTTGATGTTATCATGGCTTCATTGGAAGCATGATGTCACATGATGAGCTAGTTTTTATTGGTTAGAAGTAGGAATAGATAGAAGAATAAGCTCACCATCAAGTATGAGATTATTTCCAGTCTGTTAGTTTGCAGCAGAAAATTCGGTTTCAATTTTGAAATAAAGACTCCATGTCCAATGCATATAAATCACTATTGACAGGGGTAGTTTTGGATTCAAATGAGGAGCAGAGTTGCAGAAGTTTAGGGAAGATTTGAATGATATTGACTGACTCCATAACCCAATGGACTAGGCACAACACAGAAAAATGTGAATGTTTGCAGAGACAAAAGTTTGTAGGTTGCGTTGCACGAATGCATAGAGGAAAAGACACAATGGTCTGTTTGTTCTTGATGCCTCATGGGGAGAGTATCATCCCCTAGAAGGAGCTAGTGTTAGTCTCTAATTTTGCTTTTGATTTAGTGAGAAACTTTAATCCTAAACAATCCCTACCTGCACTTCATTGTTTTCTTTCATTTGATTTTAATCTTTGTTTTCAGTTTGTTATGTTTCACTTTTTTAGCTTTTTGAATAATTTCCTTAAGTTTGGGGAGTTAAGACATGGTTTTACAAGATGTGTCACTTAATATGCCTATTTGAATCTTGTAAATTCAAAATTTGGCCAAGTTATTAATAGCACTACTGGAATAACATTATTCCCATAGCACTAATATAATCATGCCATGCTAAGCGCCAACCAACCTGATTTTGTTATGACTACATAAATCGTGGACTGATAATCCACATGTGTCACACGATATCTCTTGAATCATTATACAGTTCACATCGTTACATGATGGGATCATTCTGTACCTACAAAGACCCTTTTCAAATCAATAAATTTCCAAACATCATTATATGATTCTGTCACTTGTCGTTCTAATTTGTTGAATTATAAGCACAGGTATTTTCTAGAAGAAACTGTTATATGCTAACAATTGCAGGTTGTAAATTCAATTTTTGAACAGTGTCAAGTTGCAGCATTGTGTTATTGATATGACATCGAAGAAAAGTGGGCAAATTATTAGGTTGGAACCTGAGGGTACCGAGTTGCTTGATGCATACCCACAGATGGCACAAAGGTTCAAGGTTGCTGGTTGGTTCAATTTCTTTACCACTTTCAAAGGGCATGACGAACAACTTGCAGATTGGAAATTGGAGGAGAACAATGGTGGAAAAAGGATCACGTAGTCATGGACTTTTTCAACCAATTATTACTTCCAAATAAGAAAAACCTAGATTGGAAAAAGGGAGTCCCTCACAGCTAGATTAGACAAGAGTGGCATATCCTCCTAATCATAATTCACAGAAACCCTAGACTTTGTTGATTCAATCCCTAAATCTTGATCCACAACCAAAAAAACAAAGAAAGGGCAAAGGGAAAAAGGCAGCCACACAGAAAAAGAGTATCACAGTTAATGAATTTTCTATCAAAGAAAAAGTAGAAAGGCTTCCATTACACAGTAAAACAAAAGAAGACAAAAACTTGGGAAGATACAAAGAAAAGGAAAATAAATTGCTCAGTATTCTACAAGACCTATAACAAGAGAATTCACCAGATCGTGAAAATCTGAAGCAGTGTTTTCTGATGACAAAGGCTATTATTTTGTAGAACCAGAAAAGTTACAGGAAATACTCTGTTTTTTTACCTATTATAGTCTTTATCTTCAAGTGAGGTTACAGAACAGCTGGAGAGGAATTTGTTGAAACCAAAAGAGGTTTTTGTTGGGAACATGCCCATTCACAAAAAAATCTCTCAGTTTTACAAAACAAACACATTTTAAGAGATTCGAATTAATCTTTGAGGCCTAATTTTTTGATAAAGCTATAGGAAATACTCTGTTATTTTTACATGTTTTCGTCTTTTTCTTCAAGAGAGGTTGCATAACAACTAGAGAGTAATTTGTTGAAACCAAAAGAGGTTTTTTTTGGGAACATGCCCCTTCACAAAAACCTCTCTCTGTTTTTACACAACAATCACATTTTAAGAGATTCGAATTGATCTTTGAGGCCTATTTTTCTGATATTTCACAATAAATAATTTTTTGTTTTAGTCAATAATTTTGGGAGCAGGGGAGCGGTTACAGAACATCTGGTGATGAATTTTTTGTAACCAAAAGAGGTTTTTGTTGGGAACGAGTCCCTTCACAAAAGCCTCTCTCGGTTTTTACACAGCTATTACCGTTTGAGAGATATGAAGAGATTGTTGGACCCTATTTTTCAGGAATTTGCCAGATTTATTTTCCTAAAAAATCTCATGGACAACATTTGACAAGCCACCTGATCAATTCGAATTGGAGATCAGATTGGATATTCTCCTTGATTATTTGAAACAAGAAACTAAATATAGATGATGAGGTTTTCGGATCAATTTCTTTTGGATCTTGATAATTATGTATTGTTTCTATATAAACTCTGTAGAAGGAGAAGTTGGGGGTCGAAAAATTGGAGATCCAGAGGACTCTTTTGTGAAACTCCTTGTAAAGGCATTTATGTTCTATTTGACACTTAATAGCAAAGGCATATGGATGGTTAGACACTCTTTTCTACTATGTTTTTTCTTTCTTCATGCTTGAATTCATTATTCAGTCTGCAATGCATTTGTTTCTTGATTGTTAATGGGAATTAATTTTAAGTTTTGATTTCAAGCTATGTTCTTGTTTCTTTTGATATTCTAAGACAATAATTTATTTGAAGTTGACAAATTGAAGGTTTCATATTCTCTTTTTTTTATTGGTTTAATCCATTTATGTGCCAACCTTTTACTCAGTCAATGGGATATGCTATGTTCTGAGCTTGATTTTCATGTTATGTTATAACCTTGAGCCACTTTTCAACCACCTTATTCAAAAAAACCAAATTATAAAAGCCTCCTAAACACTTTGCAATAAACCGATGATGCCCTAGCTTACCCTCTCACAATCAAGTGCAACTTTAGAGACTAACAATTTGTAAGCCCAAATTGACAATCCTACTTATACACAATTAGAACGAGATTTTCTATTAAAAAGTGTTGATAATGTCAATGTCCCAGCCACCCGTTTTCACTGATATTTGGCTAAATTAATAACAAGGCACTAGCAATGGGGAAAAGGAGGAATAGAAGAAAAGCAACATGCGAAAAATCCAAAAATGCATAAAAGGAAAGCACTCATGGTTTAGAGGAAAATCGATAAATCTGATCTTTTGTTTTTGTTTTTTCTTTGATAGCAGAGGAACGCGCACATATTTTTACAGCTTGTACCTTTCTATTTGAAAAAATACGACGTGGAAGTTTGGTTCCAAGGGATAATTGCTTGCATGGAGCTTGGGTAAAAGCCTGCGTTCCTCTTAATAAATGGCATGACATTAGTTAATTCAGTTATCAGCCTTAGTGAACTATAAGAATTAAACACAACATTATTTTATTCAGTTATCAGCTTTAGTGAATTAGAAGAATTAAACACAAGATTATTTTATTGGTTTAAGAAAAAATTGGTGTTTTTTGTTTTTTCTAAACTTGTGCAGAAAGAAAAGTGTAACGTTTTGAAAAACATGTATTTTTTTTTAAATTGTGAAATAGGTGCTTCAGTTGTAAGAAAAACGTGCACGTCTTTTAAGTTCGACAATAGTAACCTTAGTGTTGTAATTTGGTGGCGTCTGCGTGTTAATTGTGGTGATCACTTTCTGAAAATTAAGATGAAGGCACTTCCAAATATGACTAAATGAAGCGGGAGTTGACATTAACGTCCTGAAATTAAGGATCTTCCAAATTGCTTCTGATACGATAAGGTTTATTGACAGTAATATCTCAATATATTTTAGGTTTCCAGGATAATCTCTTTTAACGAGTGTAAACTCTCAATATAAATTCTTCAATGACTGGAATCTCTGCATATAGTTTAGCTCTCAAGGATGTTTCATGTATAAGGTATAATTTTTTATAATATAATAGTAAAGACTAAAACAATAACACCATGTTTCAAAATTTCTTATATTTGAGTAGTTTATTTTACAGTTTAGTATTAGGTAGATGTGTGATTTCATGTCTAAATTTATTGGACCAAGAGGTTTATTTTACAGTCCAATATTAGGTTTATATGTGATTGAGTGTTTAAATTCAAAGTTGATTTGAAACATGTCACTCTTAAATAATAATAATAATAAATTAAGTAAATAAAAATTGTCTTCTTAACCAGTTTTAAAATACAAAAAGAAAACTTTGCACTTCCAAAAATTTGATCCCTCACTGCTCTTAATAAAACCTCAATTAAAATAAATCTATATTGGTTTATACACAATGCAACATGATACATTCTCAATAAATTTTGAAATAGAATTACTTCCAACTTATCATTCAAACACTCTGACATAATATTGAGATTTTTTAAGTCAATTTTGACTATAAGAAATTCAGTAAATAAATAATTCATAAACAATTGCTTCTTGAAAGTATGATTTACTCTTATTATCATGGATAGTTATAATGGATAAGTATTCAAAGGAATTTTACAAAAGCTTTCTTGCCAAAAAAAAATTAATCCATTATTCCACTTCTCTGTCCTAAAATTAATAACCATGACCGTGCTCTATTACAGTCAGGCATGTCGTTAATAATGGATTATGTTGTACAATACTCCAAGGAAAAAAAACCGATTTAATTGAATTAAATTAGGATAACCATAAAATGTAAAATGTAAATGTTGTTGTTATATATGTGACTTTAAATCATATGCGATACTTTTAATTTGTTAAAAATATGTTTACTCTAACAATATATAACTGATTTATCTTGACTTAGATTTTTTTTCATAATTTTCAATTTCAATATTATATTAAATTTTTTTAATCAATTGGTTAATTTTATTTATTTATGTATTTTTTATTTTAATATTTTTATTAGTTAATCATTAAATTTAATTAAGATAAATTAATAATAAATCATATAAATAAAATAATTAAGTTTTGTTTTTCATTAAAAAATAATTAGGTTTTGTTACAAGTTAAATAAAATAATTTTGTTTTGTTTTTTATTAAAAATAATTAAATTTTGTTATAGATAGTAAAGTATATAGTTTTTGGCCTGTACAGGTGTAGATGGATTGGCAAGTGCTGTGTAAATGGAAGGAAATTTGTAAAATAAAGTCTCATGTTCGATTTTCACCGGGATTTACTCGTCTGACATTCCCAGTCTCCCAGTACAAAAAAAAAAAAAAGTATATAGTTTTTGTATTTTAATTTTGTATTTTAGATTTGAATGTAAATGCTCTGCAATTTTCCTGCAGATTTGAATGTAAATGCTTTGTAATTTTCCTACAGATTTGAATGTAAATGTTCAACAAATCTCCGTTATTTGTCTTTGATGGTGGGTGGAGTGTCCACTCAAAACTATTCACACACTTTAATTTCACAAATGTTTCAACAATACTCTCAAATAATATAAATCTCCCAACAACTACTAATAATAATCAAATCTTAAGATCACTGCCAAGCCATCAGTCAAATTGATGTATGAGGCTCCCTTGTTTGAGAGACAAAGAACCCCTGTGTGCAGCAATTTGACTGATAAAGTGTGTGCAACAATTTGACTGATAAAATTTATACTCATAACATCCATAAGAAAACACATATCAAATATATATATAAGATAAATAGTTATATTTAAATAAAAAGTAACATAGGACATAACATGAAGAGGTGTTGTTTAGCTATTCTATGAAATGATTTTTTTTTAGCAAGAATCAGGTGATATAAATTTACATGGATTTTTATTTTTTGTAGTTCAAAATCTATTTCTGAATACAGAAATGGATTCAGAGTGCTGAAAAACTCTAAAACACTTTGTTTATAGAAAAATAATCACTCAAATCCACTAATCTAATAATTTCTTGTAAAATTTTTTAGACAAATATACCCTGAGAAATAACTATTTCTTAAAACATTTTTTAACCTACGGCATATGAACGGCATATGAAGATATGAACAATTGTTCATTAAGAAGTAACATATATAACGATATATTATATATTTATATCATTATCTGCGCTAATTAACGACCAACCAGTATACAAAGTAATTTCAAATATTAATATGAACATGAACAATTAAAATATGTATTGAAAATATGGTCCAAACAATTTTTTTTAGCTGAATTAAACTGTGTTGTATCCACTTCAACTCCAGATTTAACAACTGGCCCCAGACATAACAACCGGGGGAGTTTGATCGCTAGACACTCCATAAATCCCAAATTAAAATTGGATCCACAATGATGAAGCTAAGGAAATTATCAATATATACAATACAGCTGCACTAACATTCCCTTGCTTTCAGCACCCACCTGTCGGCATATTCGTTCAGTGTCTATAAATTAATCCCCATCTGTTGTTAGTTCCGCAGTTTGTCGATGAAGGCTGCGTCATCGAGAGGCATCGTCTGTTCTTTCGGATGAGCAGAAGCAGGAGCTGGAGCGCCGGATGAGGAGTTTGAAAGTTTGGAGAGGACCGGGTGAGGGAGGGGTTTGCCGAAGAATGGAGAACTGGCTGAGCCAATAGACTGACGGGAAGAGGAGGCAGATGGAGCTGCAGTGGATTCTTGAGTAGTAGAACAGGTGGGGGGAATTCCAGTGAACTGCTCAACCATGGCCTTGAAATTGGAGGTATCTGTCTTCACCATCGTAGTCGGTACGCGCCGGGACGGTCTCACGCGCTTCTTCTTCACTTTAAGTGCACCTGCCCCACGACACAAACCGCCGGCCGCCTCCGCCGCTCTCGGACCACTAGAAAATTCGTGTAAAGCGGAGGTATTTGCAGATACGGACACATTGCTGATGATCAGGTTGCAGGCGCTCCGCGGAACCGCCGTGGTGGTGACGGACGTGGTACGGACACTATTAATCAGCGACTCCGCGACCCGGTGCATTTCTCGTCCAGATTTCGTGCCCGCTGCCAAATCAAAATTACCCATCGCGCCCGTATCTATGGCAGGCGCGGCGATCATGCGACTGGTCTTGTTGGCGGCGCTCACGATATTCACAGCCTCCATCTCCATTGTGCTGCTTGATCGACCGGGATCTGGCCGTTTCGTCTGGGCGGCGTTTTTCATGATGTTTATCACCTCCCTCTCCATTGTGTTGCTTGATCGACCGGGGTCCGGCGGTTTCGTCTGGGCGGCGTAAATTTGTTGCATCCAGCCTATATCGACATTAATAAGCGAATTGAAAGCTTGATCGGAAGATCCAGGATTCATGTCGCTATTATTCAGCAATTGCAGACATGAAACTATTATTTTCATGAATCCTCTTATAGATGTTGGCTACCGGTAGGATACAAAATTCACAGGCATGAAATGTTTCCGCGGCCCGCCTCTATTACGTCGCCACTGACGTGGTGGTATACTGTCCCTTAATCTGAGCAATCAAATGTACTGACGATTGACGTTATTGCCGTCTGATTCTACCAGATAATTTGGCAGAGCCTCGCATGTGCCCACCAAATTAGGTGGGCGAGATCTAATCCTCTCATTTTCCCCTAAATGGAAAACCTTATTGTCCTCCATTAAGAAAAAGTTGATTATCCTTCGTACCCTAAATATCCGGTAATCTTCCCGGCTCCCGCAAACCCTAAACAACTGAACCAATGAACCTTATTATCCTCTAGTAAGAAAAAGTTGATTATCCTTCGTACTCTAAATATCCGGTGATCTTCCCGGCTCCCGCAAACCCTAAACAACTGAATCAATGATGACATCTCGCAAACCCTAAACAACTGAATCAATGATGACATCTGCTTAATGAATAAATCAGAAAATCATCGCACTATACCATGTTAAGACAAAGACAGAATCTTTTTTTTTTGGCACTAAATACAAAGTTTGAAATTGTACGTATAACATTTACCTGCCGATCTTCATTATCTTGACGATAATACGATGTTAAATTTCGTATACTTCTAGAACTCTCTTCAAATTATCAAGCTTTAAAATCAAAATAAAAGTGCGTACATGTGATGAGTGTAGCATTACATGTTTAGCGCATTTGACATTTGACGTGAGGAATAATTCCTCAGAGTTCGGTTGTACTTATTGCATTTTTAAATATGTACTTATTAGTTTTTTAAATATGGACTTTGTCATCTGGGTGTCCTATTCATGAAGAAACGAGGCGGCCAATATCGACATATTGGACATCGGATTCAAAAGCAATTTGAATTCAATGAACAATACTCCATCTGCAGTAATATTCAATGATGAGTATTAAGATGATATTTTTGGTTAAAGAAACTAAATGTTTCACATATAAAATATTGATTAATTTCTTAGTATGTAAAAATTAGCACAGCCGCTAATATAGCAGTTGTTGGTAGGTAAAGAGTTTATTAAACTTTATTATTGATTAACAATCAGCTAGCGATTAAAGTAATTTTTAAATATGATTAAGTAAATGTAAAAAAGTAAACACATACAGTCTGAGTGGGCCTAATGGTTAAGAACATGTGTTTCCTCTTAAGAGGTCATGGGTTCAAATCCAAAGGGGGGTAGGGTATGTATACCTTCGTAGACTTTACCAGTTAATTTTTTCTCCCACGTACCATTGGGTATATCAAAAATCCCCTAATCGAACATAAAACCAAACTTACATGATCCTACTAGTCATCCTTTTACGATATTAAATCACATACAACATTCGAGGAGATCAATTTCGTGCCCCTGGAATCAAGTAGTACAAATAAGAGTACAAGCCATCCTTTTTATTTGGTACCATGGAATATTTGATCGAGTACTATTGTTGGAAACCCTCCAATATATCATAGAGATGCAATGCATAAGACTCATTTTCCCTCGAGACCCTATAAACCCTATCCTCTGCCTACAAACCATGGCTTCTACAACACATGTAGTGAAATCCCTACACCATTTACAATATCAAGAATTTTGTAATTTCATGAGTGAAATAATACTTAGAAGGGTGCAACACTCCCCCGCGATTTAAAAAAAAAATACTTCGGGCCCATTAATACTATCACATGAGACCTAGTTCAAAACAATCCTTATGTGACATTGATTTTTTTGGTGTCACTTTGCATAATACCATGGTGTCACTTTGCATAAATGTCTTATGTGGACCAACTAATACCATTGCTTTGTGACCCATCTCCACAA
>JASDQU010585758.1:52011-67325 GCA_032191745.1 Picea mariana | reverse complement strand
TTGATGCTGAAAATGTTGTATGTATCATACAGATATTTCTCGTCGGCGCGAGATTGAAGCACTAGCTAAACAGAAATAAAGAGAGCTTGCATTCATTACATGCCACTGACAATTTCCAGTCTCTAAGTAGCAGAAAAATCCTCATAAAATACCGTGGCCTGGCTGGCAAAATCTCTGTTCATATAATCCTCAAGCTGGATCGCATCCCAGGAATTACCGTACATTGCAAACTGTTGATAGTTGTCAAAGTGGTCCTCGAAGTGCCAGTTTTCACCCATGGATTTAAGATCCGGCTTCTCCCACAAACTCTCGGATGTTTCCTTCGGAGATTGACAGACTTCTTCCTCTAAGTCCAGAACCGGGCTTGGGGGAATGCCCAGCTCGTCGTCTGAAGCCTCTAAGAGATAACGGAGATCAACCGCCGTGTCCGAATCTCGGGTTCGAACTTCATGGCCGCTAGAAATATCGGGGCCCGCAGAATTAGCCCCAGAGTTGGAGGAAGGATAAGAAGTGGAACATGTCGCGGCAATCTCTTCCTCCAGGCTTCTCATTACTCTCTTTACGAGCTCCTCACTGGGAGCGGATTCTTCTAATTCTTCGCCGTCGTCTGCTAAGGTTTGATCTAATTGCAATAGATGAAGTAGCATGGATGTTTCTTCACCGTGGAAGCGTTTCGGCTCCCGGACGTCAATGGAATCGGGCAGAGCCTCGGGCTCACGGTCGCGTTTTCTGAGCGGCGACTCACTCATGATGAAGATACGGCCCGGAGATTCCAACACACAACAAGACGGTGTTGCAAAAACGAGAGGAGGATGATAGTTCGTCTGCAGCCAAGAGTTGCTCTTTCACGATACGATAGTAGCGGATACCTGTATTGGCTATATATATTAAGTGGTGGAGGGACGATATATAACGCAAAGAATATAATTTAGTCCATTGCTGTTGATATATCTCGCCGTCATTTGACAGTTCACGGCATTGACAAATTTTAAGATAATAATAAAAAAAAGATTTTAAGATAATTTTTGTTAAAAATAGAGAGAGAGAGGAATTTGTAATTGATGGGGATTATTTAGGTGACGTTTAGAAGTTAAATACTTCTAGATATTAGTTTAAAATTTTTTAAATCAATATAGAATATAGTGTAATTTTTTGTTATTTAAATTGGAATTTTTGAATGTATAAATAGATTTAATGTTGTGTTATTGAAACATTAAATTAATAAAAATTTAACTACTCAAATCTGCTTTCTGGAAATATATTAACTGATGAATTGGTAGTTGTTCTTCCTATTTCTTCAATAGAAGAATCTGTAATTGATGGGAATTGTTTAGGTGAGGTTTAGAAGCTAAATACTTCTAAACCTCAACTTACAATTTTTATTGTTATTTAAATTGCAAATTTTGAATGCATAAATAGATTCAATGTCGTGCTCTTAAAACACTAACATTATACAAACTTAACTACTCAATTTATAGATACAATAATTTCTCCTCAAATTTAAAGCAAAATTAAACAAGCTAAATATTTCCTATTATTTAAATTATAATTTTTGAATGCATAAATAGATTCAATAACATGCTCTTGAAACATTCTCATTATACAAACTTAACTATTCAAAATTTCTCCTCACATTTCAAACAAAATTAAACTAATAATATAACATAAAGAAACAAGCAAAATTAAACCAATAATATAACATAAAAAACCAAACGTTTGAAATACCACATTTACGACATTTAAAACAAATGAAATTGAAAAACATTTAACAACTCATAGACATTTAAAACAAATGAAATTGAAAAACATTTAACAACTCATAGATCTAGATGAAATTTTACATGCTGAGACATACCCATGCAGCGGGTCCCATTTCCTTTGAGAAAAGTTGTAAACAGTGTGACATCACGAATTGGAGCGGCGGGCATACGTGCGAACTTCACACACGCATTTAATTTTTAACATAAGAGTCACATCGATCCTCTTTAATTTAAAATATCTTTTATGCTTTTAAAGCTGTGGTTTTACGCGGTTGGGTACAACGAGTGTCCACCGTCCATATCAAAAGAACAGTGCCCACCGTCCATATCAAAAGAAAGAGAAAGAGAGGAAACACAGCCACCGCCCAAAATTTAAAGATTCTTTATGGAGGTTGAACTTTTGGTTTGCGTCGGTTCTTGACAACTCCATTTTAAATGAAAAAACGACTACTTTATCTAAAAGATCATATCAGTGACGCTAAGCGTATGCGTCGACTATCCAACATTCAAATTAAGTCGGAATTACCATTTACTTGCGCTAAGCGTATGCGTCGACTATCAGTGACGCTAAGCGTATGCGTCGACTATCCAACTAAATTACCATTTACTTGGAAATAAAACAATGCAATGAACAATATATTTAAAAAAAAAACGAAACTCGACCGAGGCCAACCCTAATGTTTAACGAAGAATTCAATGCCATGAAAAAAAAGACAAAGGGCCATCGAATCACTATACCAAAAAGTTAAACAAGTCATCCTTTTTGATGGTCTACCATCTTTTGTGCCAATCATCTACACTTACTTTTGAATAAAAGAGTGAAATGGACAAAGCATTCAATAACGTCAAAAACACAAATTACCATATGTCGATGTATCGAAAAGTAAAACACGTACTTAACTTTCCATAAAGATAGAACAACATATCAGAATAACTTTCTTTATTATTTCTTTATCACCAAAAAGGGTATATATCAATTGTATATTCGGGTGAGTGCCCAACTACTATTTTTTATTTTGGTCTCTTTTTTTCTTTAATGGGAACTCAAACTTTGAGGTAGGAGTTCTAAAGATGGCTTGTTTCCTTTAATGGAAGTAAAACTTTGAGGTTAGGAGTTTTAAAGATGACTTGTTTTCTTTAATGGAAGTAAAATTTTGAGGTTAGGAGTTTTAAAGATGACTTGTTTTTTTTAATGGAAGTAAAACTTTGAGGTTAGGAGTTCTAAAGATGACTTGTTTGTTGATAGTTTTGGAATTAAAATGTTGTATTATTATAATTTAAAATGTGAATAAGTTTGTTTTTTCTTTTTTTAAGATTATTTGGTTTGAGAAACTTTGATGGTTGAATTCAACACAAATTCGATCATATTTCAAGTGATCTAGTTTAATCTAGCTTTCAATATTTTTTAATATTGATAAATGCCATAAATGTATAGGCAGATTTGGAAGACAAACCCAAACCAACATTGTGGTGGTATTCATGGTGATATGGTTGAATTTTTAGAACCATGGAGTGAGAAATAGACCTACTCTACCCAAGAACTAGGGTCTCTCAAAAAAATTATGGTAGCCATTGAGACCTGTAAAATGAACAATGAAGAAACTTTTGGACATAAATATGCCTTGCATTATTTTGTCCATGTGGATTAAAGGCATTGATATAACTCGTATGTAGGAGACCATAATCCTTTAAATCAACATATTATTACATTAAATGCAAATTATGAGAGTAGCCTCAAATATCTCCTACTTTGCATGTCTTTAAATGACCGAGCTTTTGATGAGGAGGGTATACCTCTATCCCTCACACCTCCACAAAGTTGTAATACCAAAATAATTATTGAATCTTTACATATTCCATATTCAAGAAAAGAAAACAAATGGCATTTGGTTTCTTACCTTTGTAGAGAAGTTGAACTGAATGATAGGGAACTTGTCTTTTATTTTCATTTTTTTCTTTATTGATTTAGTAGAGTAAGATGATTTAATGTGTAATTCGAGTTTATTTGAAAGTGGAAACTGTCCTCTGAAAATGTTTTGTGTAGTTAAAATTTGACGTTGATAAAATATGCTCTGATGATAGGAGGAGAAAATCACTTTTTATCAAAATCAAAAGTTGAAATGTCGCTCCAAAAAAAGTGTCTAAAGCTTGCCTATGAAAAAAAAATTTGTTTCATGTGACTACTAAAGTGCATCGGAGTTATCCTTAGACTTTCCATGAATTGAGGGTCACTTTTTCACCTTGATCTAAGTCAGGGATAAGTAACCAAAAAAATTAGGGTCATCTTGAGGTATGCAAATTTCTTGCAATTGTAATTCCCTTGCTTATTTGTGAGGTCGTTAAGGCGGAGGTGGCCTGCAGTGTTATCTGAATGGTGAAGAGAAAATGCTTTCCAATGGAGGGATTACGAGGAGATATCCCAGTTCTTGACCCACCCCCATGTTTACAAATGGATATGTTTATGCCTACCCACCTATCCCCACCTACTATAGCCTACTCTTGCCTCGTCACACCTACTCTCGCCTACTCTTGCCTCATCAGATTGGAGGATCATCTTCCTCCTCTATCCCAGTTTCTCCTCCCCCCTCATTTTTTTCTCACGTTTTCTCCCTAGCTATATTAGGAGGGGGAAGTTTGTATTTCACATTTCCTTCCACTTAAAGTATTTTCTATCACTAATAATTTATCTTTCCCTCATTTATTTGGAATATTTGTGGAGTTTAAAGTTCAATTTAAAGACCGTTGAAAGTGAAATTCTCACCTGATATACTTTGAATGACATCACTCTACAACCAATGTTTCTCTTGACATGAATGATGTTTTAGTGCTTCAAAATTTACTCGATCATTTTTCCTAGAAAACACATCAACATCAAAATTTCAATTCAACTCTACTTAAACAACCTGATATGTAACATCTGTCTTCATGGGTGATACTATTTGATAAGTGTTGTAATAGAGGAGTAAATTACAGAGTTTAGTGGATATGATGTTTTCATTGCATGGTAATTTTATCACTTTTAAAAATCATATGATAGTTACAAAACGAAATAGGTAAGAATTATTTCAACTATCGGTATAAATACACGCTTATTCATTATTATCAAACATTATTATTATTCCAATGAAATGATGACAAAATTAATTAACATCTTGAACGTAGGGAGTTGTTGGAACCAAGGATATGAACTATGGAAGTGAGACAATCCACCTTATCAAAGATAAGAGGTGAAATTTTTTACAACATCAAACCTAAAATGGACATAGATGTAACAAGAATAAAAGGATGAAGTACATATGCATGAATAATGATTAAATTTGGAGACAAATTGATGAGTGATGAAAACCTATAGTATAAATATTGAGCATGGGAGCATATAGAAATTGTACATAGTTGTACTCATCATTAATCCAAATAAAACAAATTGTTTTTTATCTTTCATTTGGACATTCTCATCAAACATGCCTCTAATGGTCAAATGGAGAATGAAATGACAATTAACTAATGTAAAATTAAATAGTATGTGCTGGGTTTTTATATTATTTGCAATGAAAGTTGAGGTGAATCAATTGACGATCGAAGTCGAGGTGGATCGACAACACATCGAAGTTCGAGGTTAGCTGACCGGGTAAAGTCAAAGTCAAAGGTCGAGGTGGTTCAACATGGTAAAGACATCTACAACAAGTCAGAGAGGTTAACCGAAAAGAGGTCAACAAGAGGGCGTGTGGTGACCGATTGAAGACCGAATGAAGGTCGATTGGTAGTCAACTGGTAATTTGACTTGGTAGTCGATTGTAATAGAATCTTAAGATTGACAGGATTTGTAGCCAATGATCTACATGGATCTATAATCGTTTTTGGGTGCCATTTATTTAGGGCTTTTTTTGTTGTAAAGCATATAAAGAGACATGTTGTAAGATCATAAATGATAATCTTGAATATTTAAATCATGAATGGCTAATCGCCAAGAGTTTGTAATTTAGAGGTTGTTGGTCATGTAGATATAAGTCGAATTGGCTTACAGGGTTGTTCCTGTGTAAGAAAGAGGGTATGATGTCGATTGTGTCTTAGGTGTGGACCAAGGTTAGACATGTAACCTTTTATTCAGATTGAATAAGAAAACAAGAGAGCAGAATGCTCAAGGAATGTTGTTTTTCCTGGTTTGAGTGTCCAGGGTAAAATCTCTATGTAATGTGTGATTGCTTTGTCATTTGCGTTCTTGATTAAATTATTCTTCCCTTCTACTAGGTTTAGTGTGGAATTGTATCTCATTTCCTGACAAGTGGTATCAGAGTTGTGCTAAGCTTTAACTTTTTATACCAAATCTTGATTTACCAATATTGAATCTAAGAACTAAACCCTAAGTATAATAAGAGTTGTAAGTCATAAATTATGTTAAAGATCGTGGTAAAGAATGGTGAGTAGTTCAAGAATAGAGATAGAAAAATTCAATGGCCATAATTTTGAGCTTTGGAAGCTTAAAATGAAAGATCTTGTAGATCGAGAACAAAGGACAACGATCTATTCAGGTACCTAGCTGACAGGCATGTCAACAAAAGAATGGGAGAAACTTGAAAGAAGAGCAAAAGGTGTGATTTGGATTTGTCTTACAGATTTAGCACTGCTAAATGTCTCAGGTGAATATTCGACCAAGAAACGGTGGGACAAGTAGAGAAGCTTATACTAGTCGAAATAGCTGGTAAATAAGTTGTTTCTCAGAAAGAAATTGTATCTTATGAGAATGAATGATAGCAGTTCGATGACTGAGCATTTAAATGCGCTTAATACCATTTTAAGTCAGTTATCATCTATGGATATTAAAATCATTGAGGAGAAAAAGTGCATTGGCCTATTATGTTATTTTCTAGACTCTTGGGATAGCTTAGTCATGAATATAAGGAGTAATACAACCACACTAGCACTAGAAGACGTGGTTGCTTCTCTATTGTTAGAAGAAATGAGAAGAAAGAACATGGAAGGATCGACCAAATATTCTTTAGTGACGAGTGTTGATTAATTGGGTTGGTTTTCATTGATATCAACCCTTGAAGCAAGTTCGGTAGCCCCAACAATATGGTTAAGGGACTTAAGTTTGTTTGATGTATAATGGTATGGAGGTTAGTATATTTGTAGGTAAGACTATTCTATATGCATAGTACATGTCATGCCATTTCCAGTGATATGTGGAACGTCACATAACTCCTCACGGTTAGAGAGTTATGGCCTTGTGAAGTTGTAGCACCTTCATGAGTTATCTAGAAGGTCAAAGAAGTCAAATTATTCTAGAAGCTCCTAGAAGAAGTTGACTAGTCAAGTCAGTGAAACTAGGAGTTAATCATGGGTTAAGTTGTTGCAATAAGAAAATAATTAAAAATAAATTAGTTGCAACTAGAAGTGGAGAGTTTACTATTTGTGGATAAAGTGGTTACAAGTGGACAAATGGTTAGAAGTGGGTTAGCCCCAAAAGAAGGAAATTGGGTTAAGTTGGTTAGAAGGTAACCCCTTGAGGAAGCTACATGGAAGTATAAATAAGAGAGCAAGTCTCTCCTATTAGCACCTATTGAGCACATTGAATATCTATTATTGTGTAAGGTTTATTGCAGGTACTCATTCATAGTTCTGAAGTTACGCAAATCTGAGGTAGCATGAATGGTTGACGGTGAAATTTTGGGAATTGCATAAAATACTGAAAAACCCTTGTTTTTGAGGTGTATGCGGGCTTCAGTAGAGAAGGGAGCATACTTACGTGGGATGGCAGTATAAAAAATCATGTACAAATGGAAAAAGCCATGAAAACTTGAGGAGATGAATATGCCAGGTCTCTAAAGTCTAAAAGAAAGCTCCCATGAAGGTCTACAATGATCAAGTACAACAGATCTATATATAGGTTCAAAAGGTATGTCTTATCTATGTGTAGTTGGATTTTGTTGTCTACATGAGAAATGGTTATGGGGGTTTGAGGATTTTCCCTAGAGAGGTTACTGGTTGTATGGAACTTATTGTATAAGAGAGATCTACAAAAATACAGTGCTAGTATAGTTGATATTTATCATTGATACATCTTGTTAGTGTTGAGGCACATCTTGTATTTCTTGATATATGGTTAAGGGTTTTTGTGGTACATGGTTGAGAGCTTGTAGTTGTGAAGTGGTTGTGAATTTGTTAATGTAGTGTGAGGTTGTATATCAGTGAGGGTTATTACACGTGTTCATGATTATACACACATGTATGGCACATGACTAGAGAGACATAGATGCATTTGGTTAAAGGATATGTATGAGGATGTATGCATAGGGAATAACTACAGTTTGGACACAGTGTCAAGTTGTAGGTTGATGTGACAAAGGCAACAAAGGGTTAGATTTTTTCAGGAAACTGAAAACCCTACTTTTCAAAAGGCGTACGCAGGCTGCAATATAGACAGGTTGTGTACATATGCAAGCTCCAGTACAAACAGGCCGCATACATATGCGAGTTGCAACACAAAAACATCACGTACCTATTCGTTTTTGTTGGTATAGATTGAGTACCGGTACAATTTGTTTACATGTCAGTGGCAGAGGTTAGTTACAGGGTGTTGGACAAATTGGTACATGTTTACAGTGGTATATCTCACAATGGCAGTGTGGTAGTGCTTTCATCATTTGACACTTATATTCCAGGGTCGTTGGATGGGGCAAGGATAGGTGGTTGTATCTGGAGAACATAGGGGGTTGTAGCCTCCTTCTGGTTGTATCCAGAGAATTGGGGATTTGGAGCTTCCCTTAGGTTGTAGCCTGAAAATATAGGGGGTCAGAGCCTCTTTCTAGTTACAACTGGAGAACAAAGGAAGTTGGTGCTTCCAATGAATGTAATTCTTAAAGACATATAAGAAAAAACGTTATGTGGTTTTCTCTTGCATTGGGTTTCCACGTAAAAATATTGTTTTATTGTGTATGTGTATGATTGTTCATTGTTCATGGTTTATTTGCTCTACACTTATTGAATGATAATGGTATATTGATCATAAAGATAAATAACACTTACATTCTGTGGTTAAAAGGATTAAAAATATCTATTACTGAGTCACGCCCCCTCTTAGTAATCCAATAATTGGTATCAGAGTAGGTTCCTTCAAAAATCAATTTAACCACTGAAAGGCAGATCATGGAGAGAAACAATATGTATAAAATTGGAATACCATAGTTTGATGGACAAAACTATGCATTATGGAGGAGAAGGATGAAAACATATGTACAAGCACATGGATTTGAGGTTTGGCAATCAGTTGTAGATGGATATAAAGAACCAACAGTTCCGCCAACAAATGACAACGGAAGGAAACTCAATTTAAATAATCCAAAATCCAAAAATGCACTTCCAAATGGTCTTGGTGATTCAGTGTATGGAAAAGTTGTGCATTGCATCTTTGCAAAGAAGATTTGGGAAAAACTTCAGAATATTTATGAAGGAGATGAAAAATTCAAGGAAACAAAGCTTCAAACTTATAGAGTTCAATTTGAACAACTAAAGATGAAGGAAGATGAGAATATTGTAACTTACTTCTTACGAGTTGATGAAAAAGTGAATGCAATCAGAGGATTGTGAGAAGAAGTTTATGAATCTATAATTGTTCACAAGGTAATAAGATCTCTTCCAATGAGATTTGATCCTAAGGTCTCAACACTAGAAGAAAGAACATATATGGATTCAATAAGCATGGATGAACTACATGGAATTTTCACAACCTATGAAATGAGAACCAAACAGGAGAATCTAGTTACAATAGAAGCAACATTCAAAGCATACAAGAAGTCAAAGAAAAAGGGTAAGGAAAAGGAAAAGAAGATATCAACAATGTTGACATCTCAGAAGACAATGAAGAAGTAGCCAACTTTTTCAAAAGACTGAAAAAGGGAATCAGCGACAGATATAGAGGTAAGCTTCCATTGATTTATTTTGATTGTGATGGTATTGGTCATTTTGCTAGCAAATTTCCTCATAAGAAAAAGAAAATAAATGAAGATGATGATTCAAATAAAAATATATATATATATATAAAGGCAAAAGAACAAAAAGAAAGTCTTCAAGAAAAGTTTTTGCACCAAAGAAGACAACTCCTCATCAGACTAAGATGAAGTTAGTGAAAGTGAGACAGAGAGAGTTCAATTAATGGCATTAGAAGACTCTGATAAAGAATATACAAAAGAAGAATATAAAGAGGTAGAAGTTGACTATAGAGAAGAATGGTTGAGTGACATAGATGTTATAAGAAGGGAAAAGAAGAAAAACAAATCACTATAGGAAGAACTAAAAAGAAAAGAGGAAACACAAAATTCCAACTCTGAAGAATTAGAGCAGATGATCTCTAATGTAAAAATTCAAGTTGAAGAAGACAAAATAATCGAAGAAGCACTCAAAGAATAGTTGGAAGAAAAAGACAAGATCATTGGAAATTTGGAAGCAGAGATTGTCACATTGAAAAAAGACCTTCAACATAAAAACATGTATAATAGCTCTAAAGTTTTGGATAACATTATCAATAGTCAGAGACCACATCATGACAAGTTCGATATAGGATACAATCAGACAGAAAGACGCTCAAGCTCCAAAGCAATAGATCAAGAAACACATCCAAGAAGCTATGCAGAGATAGTCAAGGGAGACAAGAAGTTTTACAAGGAAGATCATAGGGACACTCCTCCACCTAGAAGATTCATATTTCAGAATCAATAAAAGTCAGAAACAAGAAGGCCTCAAGAAGAATAAGGATTTAAAAGAGTAACTCCTTTCAAAATATATTCAACTCCTAGGTATCAAACTATATTTTTTGGTTTATGTTATGCATGTAATAATTTTGGGCATAAAGCTGTAAATTGCAGAGAAAATTGCAGAAATAGAAAAAAATTTGAAAGTCATGCACAAAATGGTTATCCAAGAAGGCCTAGTGAAACACAGAGAAGAAGCTACAACAAGTTTGAATCCTTGAGCACTGAAGTGGAATTCTATAACTGAAACAACTTTGGACACATGGCCAAATATTGTAGACTGACAGTCCCTCCTAGAGAATCACAACAGAATAACAACAGTCACAGACAGGGACCTCAACAAAGAATATGGATAAGAAAGTAGAATCAATATAACAATAAAGAATGCACACTCGCTATACAAGCTAAACACAAGAAACATGGTTGGTATGTTGATAGTGGTTGCTCAAAGAACATGACAGGTGATGAGGACATGTTTCTAAAATTGGAAAAGGAAAGAGATGGATCAGTCTCCTTTGGAAACAATGAATCAAATAGAATAATTGGAAATAGAACAATCAGAATTGGAAACAAGGATACCAAGGCAGAATATGTTCTACTAGTTGAATATATTAAAGATAATCTTCTAAGTGTAAGTCAAATGTGTGACCAAGGTGACAAAATTATGTTCAATTCACAGAAGTGGGAGATAAGAAAAGAAGGTTCAGGTAAATTGGTTGCAACAACTGTAAGAAATTCAAGCAACATATATGTATTAAGTAAAATTGGAAATGAAAAATGTTGTCTAGGAGAGGAAGATGAAGTTTGGCTTTGGCACAGAAGAATGGGTCACATAAAATTCGATAATCTCTTCAAAGTCAGAAAAAATGAAGAAGTCAGAGAAATTCCCTAAATCACGAAGCCAACCAACACACTATACAAACATTCTCAAAGAGGAAAGCAAACAAAGACTAGGTTCAAATCAAAGGAATACTCCACAACAAGACCGCTAGAAATTGTGCATACGGATCTAGTTGGACCAACTATAACAAAGGGATTAAAAGGTGAGCAATATTTTATGTTATTGGTTGATGCTTATACAAGGATGACTGCAGTTTGTTTTCTCGAGAATAAATCAGAAGCATTTGAAAACTTCAAGGTATAGAAGGAAATGGTTGGAAATGAAATGGATTAAAAAATCAAATGTTTGAGATCTCATAATGGAGGAGAGTTTACTTCAAAGGAATTTATTTTTTTTTGTACAAAGCATGGAATAAAAAGGTAATTCTTCGTTGCTAGGACACCTCGACATAATGGAGTTGTCGAAAGGAAGAACAAGACAGTACAATAAATGGCTAGAACAATGTTAATGGATTCTAAGTTGACATATGTCTTTTGGACACATGTAGTGCATACAACAATTCACATTCAAAACATAGTGATGCTTAGAAACAACAGTGATAAAACTCCCTACGAGCTATGGAAAGGAAGACCATCGAATGTGAAGCACTTCAAAGTTTTTGGAAGAAAATGCTACATCAGAAGAGAAGATGGCAGAATGTGAAATTTTGGTTCTCGTGTGGACAAAGGAATACTTGTTGGGTACTCGAGCATGGGTGATTTTAGGGGCGAAATTTCACTCATGGGAGAAATTAGGGGGTTTGGAATTTCGGTTGGGCGAATTATTTACATGGAGTGGTTTGAGGGATTTTCAAATATATAGCCCCAAGTTTATTTTCAAAAAAGTATATATAAAACCCTTAGCCCATGGATATTTGTGAGGGAAGAGCATGGAAATCCATTTTTGCCCCTTAAAATTCAAACTAGATCCTCCCACTCGCCTCGATTTTCTGGTAAAGGCAATGATTCAAAGGTATTTCACCCCCATTTTATGGTAATGGAAATGGTTAAGAGCTATTTCGCCCTAATTTTATGGTACTAGCAATGATTCAGAGGTATTTCTCCATGGGTACTCTCAAATCAAGAGTGGAGAGGCCCTGCAACTGCCTTACCTTACCTACATTGAAGGCCGAGTGGAAAGAATGAACAGTGGGGAAAAATGCACTAGGAGAAACAGGGTCTAAATTTGGTAACAATCCCTCATCGTGATTATTTATTCTAGAAAACCCTTGCCTTGCTTGTTTTCTTTGTTATCACTATACATTCCTGTAATTTGAGATACAACTTTAACTAACCGTATTGGTTTCGATATATACTATTCACGCTCTCACCCATTTTGTTCAATGTGTCTTCCCTAATTTTCTTTCACGATTCATTTGTTTTGTTTAACGTGTCCTCTCTAATTTCTTAAATGGATGGGAAGGTTTTTCAATGGCTTCAGGTTGGTTCATTAATATCCTCATCTTCTTGATTGAAATAAACTTCATTCTCAAGAAGAGGGTTATTTACTTCATCGATGGAATCAAAATCAGTGTGCATAAGTGTATTTGGCTTGCCTCGATTATTCTGGCATGGAGTCTACTATTTGATCCCCATGTTGAGTGCTCCACCAACGGCCATAAGTGTTGGCCTATGTGACCAGGCTATTTGTCATATGATTCATTCATTACTAACATATCTCATTTATGTTGTCTATAGGCCTCTCTTTGTTGTGATCTTTGCTGGCAATTGATAACTGATCTCAATCATATCTCTAAAATTTGGCTATTTGTCTTAGAGCAAGCTGAGTTACAAATTTGCTTGTATTTTGTTATAACTTGTGTCATTTTCTCTCTAGTTCTTTGGTTATATTTCTATGTAGGTTTTTCTTCTGCATTGTTGTTACAGGTTTTTTGAATATGAAAAGCATAAATACTAGCATCAAATCACCAGTGTCTATGGGCACTAGGAAACCCTGGAAAAGACTCGAGAAAATGCACCCTATGCAGGAGAATTCAACACTTATAAGACAAAATGTATGTAGTATTTTCTAATTCTGCATGACCCTCGTTGATGTTCTCTTTATCGAGTTTAGGAATTATGGACACATATGTGTTTTAAAATCGATATGTAGGACACAGTACTTTGTATTTGGGCTTTACAACTTATGGATATATTTGTGTTTTTGGATTGATATAAGACATGTTCATGTCATTCTCACTGGCAAGTTCCTTTTAATTTTCAATATGTCACATTCTCTTATGTTGACAGTCTTTGTCCCATAGAAAATTAAAGGTTTTATTGTATCATTATCATGGAAATTTGAAAATTAGATTCCAAGAAACTAACGACCCAGATCTTTTGTCCTTTAGAAGACCTTTCCAGTGACTATAAGATGAGCAAATTTGGACTTCGAGGCTAAAAGATACTATACTTTTGAAGTTGGTAGTTTGTTATCTTTCGGCCAATTTGTTCCCATAGTCGGACTAAACTAGAAATTTATTGTCCCATCATAGCATTCTCATATGTTCCTCCTCCCACATGCAAATAATTTTTTATTTATTTCATATATATATTTCCCAAGAAACACTGTGAGCAAGAACCAAAGCTCCAAGCCACTTTCATTAAAAATTTAGTAAGAGGACTTTGCAATTGCATTTTCTTTCCTCCAAATAAACACATCTCATTTCCCATGTTACAACCATTTGAAGAAGTTGATCACTTGTCCAAATTGGCCCTCCATCATGCACTTTAAACACTGCTAGCTCAAGCAAGGGTCTAGAGGTCCTGATTGACACCATTCCATTGATACAAGCAAGGTCGGTATGAAATCAAGCTCAATGCACTCCAGTTTAATTTCATTGAAGAGTTCCAAGGCTTTGTTAGGAAATCCATTCTAATAATGTTGTTGGTAGAATTAAGTGTTCCAAAGTTTTTCTAGCCTTCTAGAACCATATCTTAGAAAACTTGCATTCCTACCATTGTAATTACATCAAGTATGCACAATAACACATACTATGGAAGCATCAGAGAAATGCGCAATGGAATTGTTACATGAGGTATATCTAAGAGTCCATTTCCTTTGTGCCTTGATTCTTCTAATCTTTGTATATGTGACAACAATCATTGACATAGTAGAGAGAAACGTGCTAAATCCTATTTTGTGCTGCAAAGTTATACCCTGTTCATTCGCTCTCTAACTAATTAGCTCTTCTCTCTTAGAGCAATACTGATTGCAGGATGCAACCATCGAGAAGTCTTAAAAAAAAATCAATGGTTGGGTCAGATTCTTTGGCATGGAACCACCAAGTTGGCCCTACTGGCCTTTACCAATATGGAGTTGGAGCATCCATAATAGTAAAATAATCCTCTTCATCACTATACTCCACTGACTAAGAATTTCACTCTGCATCAAATTGCACCATCTCGACAAGTTGCATATGTCTGGCCCATCCAATTGGAGCTCAATAACATTCTTGGACTTTATCCACACCCTCACATTTTCTTGTGATTGGGAGTTCTTTGGTGTCTATCGTGTTGTATTGAAGGGTTTGTTCTTCAACATGTAACAACTTTGGTAGTTGATCATGTTTATATTTCGAAATGATAGAAACCTTTCTCTTAATGCAATTTCACATTCACTTGCATTGATTGCAGGAAAGTTATTTGGATAAGAGATTTGTTTAGCCTTGGTTATATCATGAAAATATTTTATTGGTGCTATTGGATTTCTATATTGGATCTAAAATCTAATTGTTACCTAAAAACAAGATCAAATTCACATATAAGCCCATTTGTCCAGAGCTCAGTGGATGTTACCGCATTCTTATTAATGGATGTTTTTCCACTGTTTGTATAGGATGTTGTAGAGCTCAAAGAAGGTTGTGCATTCCTCAGGAACTCATGATATATATATATATATATATATATATATATATATATATATATA
>JASDQU010585758.1:10358-28036 GCA_032191745.1 Picea mariana | reverse complement strand
CCATAACCCATAACCCTTGACTAATTGTTTTAGTTTTTTTCAAAGCCAAGAGTGGAAGCAATGATAACAAAATGATTGACATTATGTGAGAGGTAAAGATAAAAAAGCAAATGACATTATGGTGATTTTTGTATTTTAAAAAATGAAGTATATGCCAATTCTCATATTGACAAGCGTCTACAATTCCCATAACACGTGAATTCAAATGGGGATTCACAAAGATAAGGTGTCTAAGCTTCTTTGGGAAGCTTTCAATAAGTGAGACATAAAATAATGCGTACACCAATAGGGTGGTAGGATAATTATCTAGGTGTGAACTATTTGATGGATTTAATGTTGTGGAATGGTAAACCCTATCAAGGAGTAGATAAGAACCAACTAGAAGATATGCTTTTAATCTTCAGATGCCGAAGACAAGTATTGTGTGATGAACCAATGTCCATTGACCAACCAAGCATTGGAAGTGAAAACATTGATGATTTATTGAAATTAGACCCTTGTTTTGACATTTAATGATATTTGTTGTCCTTCATAAAAGAAAAGTGATTTTAAAATTTCACACTTATTTTTTTAAGGGTGTCTTTTGAATTATCCTTTTATGATGGGTTTGAACCCCTTATAAGGACTAGGAAGGGTTCAATTTTGATCACTAAACCTCACGCAAATGAAACAATTTGGTCAATTACTTGTGTTGTATCTTTTAAGTTAAGCTTAAGGAGTTTAGGGAATCTCCTTGTCATTTTACCAGTTAAGGCATTGACAAATTATGTATAAATTTCAGTTATTATAACAAAAGGAAGAGCTTGCTAATTAACTTATTACAAGAGGAGGCTGTTTTTCAAAAGTAATTTGAGGATGCTTTATTCAATCAAATTCTTATTATTTTTATATATTTTAATTATTAATTAAATTTTATTTGAAAATAAATTATATTTAAAAAAAATATTATTAAGTGAAATATTGTGAGGGAGTTGTCTTAAAGTCAATATAGAGTCTATTGTTATATGATAAGTTTAGAGACATATGGGTTTAGCTAGGGTGGTTTCATTCTATGATTGTTATCTTCTCTACCTAGGTTCAATTCTCTCTAGTAACATGTTGGTCCATTGTCATAAGGCTAGAAAGGTAGATGCCCCCTAGACAGAGGTCCATATCAAAAGAAAATGACTTTTACAAGTTTCCATTATCCAATAAACTCTAAATAGGATACTATAACAATGAAATTGATTAAAAATTGGAGAACTAAAAAAGAATATTTGAGATGAAAAAGATTCAAAATATGGAAAATTAAAAAAAAAATCGAACAATGTGAGATCAATATAATAATAAACACTCAATTTAATATAAAAAAATTAATTAACTTATACAAATTACTTCAATAAATTATTATAATATAATACAAAATTATTTTGTGTGAAAAAAAACCTTTCATTTTATTACTTATAAACCATTTTATATATTCTCTTACAATATACACATTTGTCTGTAGTTGAACAAATAATAAAATCTGTTTAAGATGGACTGTCAAAATTTTCATCAACGAATCCGTGAAATCTTGAAGTGACCTCATTATAAGTCATTTGTGGACCCCTTAAGCAATTATTAATTAGTTAAAAAACAAGACAAGTTTTAGCCTCTTTCGGTTTTTCCTTTTCGTTGAACACAAAGGGGTTGGGTTGGGTTGGGTTGGGTTGGGTTGGCACTCTCTTAAAGGTTGAATTTGATACGGAAAGAATGCTATTATAACAAGGGTTGCATGGCAAGGCAGTCTCTGCCGAATTAGTTGGGAAATGTATGTTGAACAATGAAATTTAATATAATAATTGAGGGTTGTTTGTTATTCAAAATGTATAATGAACATTTTCATAAATATAATAAATATATTATAAATATAATAATAAATACATACTATAAATATTTATATTTAGATGTGGTGATTATTAGTTTATTGACTTTAAATTTATGTGTTATATTCTATGTGTAACATAAAAAATCAATATATGTATTTTTTTAAATAATAAAAAAATATATTTTTCTAAAATTTAATTCGCTAATATATAAAGCCTATGCAATGAAAGCATATAAAAATTAATGTTTGCAAAAACTATTTGCTACCGTTGTGTGGTGTCCATGGTTTGCAAGGATTATTCATCACAGTGATGTTTGCAAGGACTATTTGCTACCTTTAAGAGAGAGAAATGAGGATATATCTCTTACTTGTGAGCTAGAACTAGAGAAAACTTGTAAACTAATTCAAATGTTTCACAACACAATGTGAAATTTGGGGAAGAAGATTTGAATTCACGCATATCAGATATCAGATTTAATTGCTCATGAATTAAATAGTGTATTAATTAACTTACATTTAAAAATATCAATATTTTAGAAGATTTCTAATTAATTAATTAATTTTGTTTGCATAGAATTTTTGTTATACATGAGTGCTAGAAAGATGATACTTTATCCCCATTTTTGGGAGTGGAAAATTAGTTCATGGCTAAAACAGATTTCCTTCATGGATGACAATGAACATTTTAAATGACAACGGACATTTTAAAATTACTAAGGCAAGGCGGTGGATAATTGTATTCGTATAGCTAGTGCAATTAATGTACACACAACCTATAACTTCATACCCAGGTGTGCAAGTGGAAACTGTGTCCATGCTATAACAGTATTTCCTTCATGGATAACAACAAACATTTTAAAATTACGAAGCCGTGGATAATTGTGTTCATTTGGCCGACGCAATTAATGTACACACATCATATTACTTCATTCCCATGTTTGGCCTTCCAAAATTTGTYGATGGCTAAAATAGTGTYTCCTTAGTGGATAGAAACTAGCATCTTAAAATTACGAAGGYGGTGTACCACCTCTAAACATATGGCGGTGTACCACCTGGCAACATATGGATACAAATTTCACAATTHTRAAATGTGTAYRAAAATCTYGAAAYGATATTCTARCTCCCGAAAGAATTCGCAAAACTCCATCTCCATCYRGAATTGAATGGAGTTTTTCCATGCACACGGCAGGTGACAGGTATAACAAGCACTCMCGTCTTCRCACAACCCAAGCAACGTTCAGTGYAGACACATTAAACATTCGTACCTAGCACCCAACATCTCTGTCATGTCAAACTSGCAAATTCATTAATTGTGTAATTAATTTTATACATTGAATGACGTGAAGCCTGCAATAACACATCAAAGATATTAGCCAATGAAACTTTAGAAAAATATGTTTTTTTATTATTTAAAAAAATATATTTATTGATTTCCTATGTTACACATTGAATATAGCACATAAATTTAAAGTCAACACTAAACTAATAGAGAGTCAAAGGCAAACTCATTGCTATAGTC
Source organism: Picea mariana (assembly GCA_032191745.1). Lineage (NCBI taxonomy): Eukaryota > Viridiplantae > Streptophyta > Pinopsida > Pinales > Pinaceae > Picea > Picea mariana. The sequence goes on along the minus strand of JASDQU010585758.1, from coordinate 24,668 downwards.
CCAGGCCTTTAGCAGGGACTAATAATAAGTTGAAATGTCAAATGAAATTGAAATGTTATTTTAGTCAATTTCAAATTGCAACCTAATTCAAAGTTTCATATTAATTTAATTACTATTTCTAATATTCAAATTGCAACCTAATTCAACTTATTTCATATTAATTTAATTATTATTTATAATATTTCAAGTACATAACATTTAATTTATAAAAATAATTTCAGTTACATAACTTTTACTCCTAACATTAAAAGATAGCATACCCTATTTCAAAATTACATTAAATTTATAAAAATAATTTCAGTTACATATCTTTTACTCCTAACACACCCTATTTCAAAATTACAAATGGCTTATTTTTTTTCTCACGGCAAAGGTTGTCGCCAACCAAAATACATATTTATATCTCAACCAAAAATTTCAATAATAACATATTAATTCATACCTAAACCAAAATTTTCAATAACCACAAATACTAATTATTCAAGTTTTTCAAATGCATAATCCATTTCATTGTAAAATTCTAAATACTCATTTATCTTGTCATTACTAACTTTATAACAGTTTCAAGCCAATATACATAATCACATTTCATTCTCAAATCAAGAAAGCAAAACAGCATGGAGTTTTAATGGTAACAATGCAGACAGAGAGCCATCTTAGCTTCATAACAGCAAAATTAAGCCCTGGTACACCTAGAACAACTATAAAACGAAAATAAAATTCTTCTGAAATTGGTTTGGAGGCCATGATTGATTTAAGAAATGAGAGAGATTCCTTGAAGAATGAGTGCATTGGAAAGCAACTCATTGGCAGCTTGAGTGGGATGGAAACTGTCCTAGAACACGTATTGGGAAGCGTTGGCACAGGTTCCTATTGACCTAGGGTCGCACAATATAACCGTCTCAATGACTCTCGTCCCACAACACGCTCTCCTCGCCTCTGCAAACCTTGCATTAACGAACCCACGAACCCACTCAGAACCATAAAATACCTAATACAATTAATACATAACAAACACAGTTACCAGAAATGCAAAAAACATTGTTACCATTGTCTGAAGGATGCTGAACGAAGCTATATAATGTAGTATAGATGTCAAATACTACGATTTTTAGCCCTGGGAGACTTTTCGCCAGGCTATTTACTGTAGCTTGCAGGTGAGTGTTATAGTGTTGAGAATCGTTGTTTAAGCGACTAACGCAGACATTTTCACCGTTGCCAAATAGGGTGATTGAAGCTGGCAGGCACCCTAATGGAGGAAGCAAAGTCACACCGACTCTGCGAGCCCCTAACTTATACAACCTCTGAAAATGATGATCAACAATTTCAACCTCAGAAACCAACAATTATGGCAACAGAAAATAACAGTTGCAGATAGATAATACAGATTCAAACCTATCAATCATGGTTAATGGGGTGATATAGTTTAGTGAACCTGTTTGTGAATCATTGGTCTTTACATCATTTTATGAACACTGCTCAGTCCAGAATTGATTACACAAACCTTCAAGAGAAGATTCAAACAAACAAACCTATAAATCACAAATCTAACAGCACTAAGAGGAAAGTTCATTTTCCTGCCTGAGTAAACACTGGAAACTTTTGCAGAAGAAACTCCACAAACTGTGGAACAGTGAACTGCTTCAGAAGCTGAGGGTTTATGTAGTAATTCTATACGAAATCACTGGCACCAGCACTGACGACGTATAGGGCTTTCCACACAATGGTAGAAACATTGGCTCTACCCACAGATTTCTCCACTTTCGATTGGTATTGTTGAAAATATTGAAGCTGTTGCGTCATCGATATTGCATTCTGCGACAAGAAAAATTTGTTGACAAATTCAAAGAACATGTTAGCGGATCTAGTATGGTTTTTTTTATGAAAGATAACCGACACAAAAAACTTATCAGAAGACCTAATTTGGTTGATTGAAGTGAACAATTCATTTTTTCATTTCTGTAAACATGGTTATCTTCATGGATGAGGGAGAGATCCCTTGGTTACTGCCACTTTCCCAAGAATCTATTCCACAAATTACCAACATGCTTGCCTTGGCTGAGAAAGAGTTCCCTCGGCTACTACCACTTACCCAAGAACTTATTAGGTATTCCACCCATTACCAAATGAACGTTTCTAGAGACATCTCTGATGGATAACTCTGAGAGATTAGTTGACCTAATCCCTCAGTCACAACTACTTGGCCAAAATTAATTCCACAACTCACCAGTGAAATTTACGGAAGACACCCAAAATGAAAAAACACAAATGAACAAATATTAGAGATATAAAGCCATGTAGTCAGTGCTTACAGAGCATTGTGCTGTATCATCGTAAATGCTGGATGCCCCAGAAGTGAAGTTCACCCTAGTTAGTAAATTTTGACCAGAAGCCTGTGGGATAAGATAGGTTGGTGGGAAAGACGTAAACCCAAGTGTTTCAGCTGCAAAATCCCCGAAAAACAACATTAAACATATACACAAATATATATATCCAAGATCATATCTCTCAATATCCAAGCTCATAACCCTAAATATCCAGAGCCATGATCAGATTGGGTCCTTAAACGAATACCATGTTGCATTTAAATAAAATTTTCATAGAGTTTGCAGGACTGACCAACATAATCAGTGGCGAGTCTTCCATCGCAGAAGCGGCCAGTGGGATTGTGGGTGTCGAAGTCCCTGCCATAAGGGAGGAAAATTAGACTTGACAATCGTGAACAGATAGTTGTTATTCCCCACATTGACAGTGGAATCTCCAAAGATAAACAGCGCGGGCACAAGTGGTTGTGCATCCACACAAGAGCCCTGCAAAACCACCACTATCAGAGCAGCAAAACACAATGTCAGAGCAGGCTTCCTTGAGTTTCCCATTGATCCCCGCCAACTCTAACTCCGAAAGCCAAAGCAGATGATCCCTGCCAACTCTAACTCTGAAAGCTGAGAGCAGAGCTATTGACAAAAGGTTCCCTACCAAGGCCATTCTGAATGGCCATTATAGATAGTAGTGGAGTAGCCTTATTAAAGCATTAATGGTTGCTGCCATTTGCTAGTAGTGTGCATTAACTGTCTGGCTCAACTGAGAAAAGAAATTAGGTAGGGGCACTTGAAAAAAATCTATTAATTGTGTTTACATTGAAAGACGTGAAGCTTGCAATAACACATCAAACATATCAGCCAATCAGATTTTAGAAAAATAGATTATTTTATTATTAAAAAATATATATATATTGATTTCCTATGTTACACATTTGATATAAAACAAAAATCTAAAGTTAACTATAAACTTATAAGTTTATAAAGAGTCAATGAGCAACTCATCGCTATAGTCCCAAGCCTTTGACAGGGACTAATAATAATATTATAATAACGAGAGAAGATTGTTTTTGACCTTTTAAATATATTAATCATATATATATATATATGATATTTTAAAAAATTAGGTTTCAATAGAATAGTGTATGCATTCTTATTGGATAAAATTGTAATTGGGTATGTATTTTATCTTTATGTATAGAGTTAAGTTGAATAGGATAGTTTATTCATATTTTTATTTAGTTTTAGAAATGATGGAGGCAATGGGTATCTTGGATATTATGGAGGTCGAAACTATATATTTGAGTTTAAGAGGTAAAATTGTTTTTTATTAGTTATAATTTTATCTTGGATATAAGGAAACATAAAGTAAAGGTTCGTAGTAAAAATAGAGGTCTATCCATTTCCGAACCAAAAAAGAGATAATTTCAGATGTGTAATGATTTTCCTTGATGAAACAACTTACCGACTCAAATAGACACTAATAATAACGGTACTCACTACTAAATAACAACTAAATTATAATAAATATTACCATCTTAAATAAAATAACAAAAAAACAGTTTAATTTTATTCATAAATTAAAGAATCACGCCGGAGCTATCAGCGGGTCACTCTGAGTAAAATCTCAGAAATGGGAATGTGTAAGAAAACCTATCAAACTGTTAGCAAAGCTAAATCGAGATTTTAAGAAAAAAAAATTCTGGACCGATATTATATTCAAATTCGTTTCTTCCGAATGTATTAGATTAAACTGAAAGATGTTAAATTCTTCTGCGATGTTAGATACCAAATTTGTAACAATGGCAAAAGCTGTGTTGCAAAATTTGCACAAACAATTCAAAGATTGAAATTATTACAGATATTTCTCGTCCGCGCAAGATTGAAGCACGAGCTAAACCGAAATAAAGAGAGCTTGCATTCATTACATGCCACTGACAATTTCCAGTCTCTAAGTAGCAGAAAAATCCCCATAAAATACGGTGGCCTGGCTGACAAAATCTCTTTTCATATAATCCTCAAGCTGGATCGCATCCCAGGAATTACCGTACATTGCAAACTGTTGATAGTTGTCAAAGTGGTCCTCGAAGTGCCAGTTTTCACCCATGGATTTAAGATCCGGCTTCTCCCACAAACTTTCCGATGTTTCCTTCGGAGATTGACAGACTTCTTCCTCTAAGTCCAGAACGGGGCTTGGGGGAATGCCCAGCTCGTCGTCTGAAGCCTCCAAGAGATAACGGAGATCAACCGCCGAGTCCGAATCTCGGGTTCGAACTTCATGGCCGCTAGAAATATCGGGGCCCGCAGATTGAACCCCAGAGTTGGAGGAAGGATAAGAAGTGGAACATGTCGCGGCAATCTCTTCCTCCAGACTTCTCATTACTCTCTTCTAATTCTTCGCCGTCGTCTGCTAAGGTTTAATCTAATTGCAGTAGATGAAGTAGCAGGTGTGTTTCTTCACCGTGGAAGCGTTTCGGCTCCCGGACGTCAATGGAATCCGGCAGAGCCTCGGGCACACGGTCGCGTTTTCTGAGTGGCGCCTCACTCATCATGAAGATACGGCCCGGAGATTCGAACACGCAACACAACGGACGTATTAACAATTCCACCCGTTTGACTGATCGAACGGTGTAAGCTTCTGAAAGATCTGAAGAGTGGTGATCCGCTGGATGGGTTGACTGTACAAGATTTTAAGCGGTGGAGGGACGTTATAACGTATGGCCCGACGAAAACGATATATCTCGTCGGCATTTCACAGTTTACGGCATTGACAAATTACGTAAAAGTTTCAATTTCTGTAAAGAAAGTTAATTAAGTTATTACGTCCAAAGGTGTATACCTATTGACCATGAACATATTTAATAGGTTTTTAGTGCTTAATCAGTTTTGTATGGACAAGATTAAATATTGATGGAATATTCTTAGTAGTCCCAATAAATCAATGGTTGTGATTTCAACCACTAACTTCTTCACTATTATAAAGACATCAGTTTACATCTCTACTTTTTTACTTTTACTTAATCATATTTAAAATTTACTATGGTGGCTAGCTGATTGCCATGTATGAGTGATTAGGGTTTCATTTTCTAGGCCAACTTAAACCTTTGGCCTTCACTAGCCACGTTTCGTCCACCTCTGAGCAGTTTCTCTTTCCGGGCGGTTCAGGTTTTGCAAACCGTCCTTTTAGCGTTCACCAGCCACGAATTTGTGGCTGTGCTAGTTACACTAGCACAACGACAAATTCGTAGCTGGTGAATGCCGAAAGGATGGCTTGCAAAACCTGAACTGTCGGGAAAGAGAAACGGCCCAGAGGTGGACGGAAGGAGTTGGCTGGAAGGAGACAGTGTGTCGAGAACGTGGCTGGTGAAAATGAAACCTTAATCACTCATACATGGCAATCAGCTAGCCACCATAGTAAATTTTAAATATGATTAAATAAAAGAAAAAAAATAAACATGTAAACTGATGTCTTTATAATAGTGAGGAAGTTAGTGGTTGAAATCACAACCATTGATTTATTCGGATTACTGAGAATATTCCATCAATATTTAATCTTGTCCATACAAAACTGATTAAGCAATAAAAACCTATTAAATGTGCCCATGATCAATAGGTGTATGTCTTTCGGCATAACGAGGGTGAGTTTTGAATATTGTTGATGATTAATTTAAAGATGCTTTATTTCCATTAAATTGTTGTGAGTTTTATATATGTTAAATTATTATTAAACTCAAAAAACACCCCAAAATCCATTATTAAGATAAAGATTTATCGAGAATTGTCTTAAATTCAATATATATATTTTGTAATATTCTAAGATATTTTTTTTATTAAAAACCAACATACCCTTGAATACTTATACATGCTTACAAATAATGTTGAAAATATGAGATAATGTCTTGGAATGCAAAATTTATGAGAAAAAAGTTCAACCAAATCTTCATGCATGAAATAACATAGTAAACAAATGCTATAAATCCATGATATATAGTTGTATAATTTACATTAGTGGTCATGTCCTCTTCTAAATATAATGACAAAAAATCTTTCAAATGTACAAGGAAACAATTTCAAATGTCTATATAAGGAAGCAACTTAGAATATCAAGGTTGTGAAGCTCTTGTAGTCAAGCACCCATGACCTATAATGAGTATAAATTATGAGAGATTAACTATTTCACCCATGATCTTTAATGACTATAAAATATGAGAGATTAAATATTCCAAGTTTCTGAGAAACCATTAAAAATTTTGTTGATCCATTATCACCAATACTCATAACATGAAATATTCATAAATACTTTAAAAACATAACATTAAAAATATTCATAAATACCATAAAAACACGATATTGAAATTATTAAAAAAAACAATACTCAAAACATGAAATAATGTCTCAAAAATTTACAAATCTATATAAATCAAGTTCTTAGAAATTTAAATAATAAACACTAAAATATATTAAACCCTCTTCGGTTTCAAAATATGAACTTGTAGATATAATCTCCATAAACTTTTTTTGTTTTTTCACAACTACACAATATTAATAAGAAGCAAAATGGGTTTCTTAACTCATTTTATACTTAATTGTCTTAAGTTATTCCTTATGTCTTGTTTCGTAAATTGTATCCATCAAATTTGAAATGATGAATTTTACATGTATTACTTTAATGGATAAGTGTTTCATTACCATAGAGTACTTTATTTTCAGACAGAGTATTTTATTTTGAGACTCATGAAAATGAATGCGAATTTGAAATGATGAATTTTACATTTATTACTTTAATGGATAAATGTGTCCTTACCATAGAGTACTTTATTTTGAGACTCATGAAAATGAGTGTGAATTCAACATTACTGAAACAACTTCAGTCGTAAGTACATACCAAAATCAAAAAATATAAAAAACCAAATCAAAATAGATAAATTTCAACTATGAAGCACCTTCTCCCACAATTAGAAAATGCTAAACCCTATCCATTTTAGTAGTTGTTTGAATCTTTAGTAGGTCCTCTCCATATATATATATGGTAAACGATAGCAGCGAGCCGAAAAAAAGGAAAATAGTGTCAAAACCGAGCACGCTTCACCATGTACTCTGATAAAAATTGGGACAAAACAATCCATTTTCCTCCTATTTCACATCCAAATGGATCCACTTCACCATTTAGTTTGTTTTTATCAATCTAACCCATAAAGCCCTGAGGAGGCATGTTGCTTCCAACTTAGTATATTTCTAGTGTTACTTGGCTTTCAAGGCTCCTAACAGCATCCACATGGTCAGTGAGCTACATCAACACCATGTCCGCTATAATTATCCTTACCCAATAACATCTATCACACGTTGGAGGGTTGATTTTGAATTAGTATTTTGGATCAAGAGGTACAAAGATGAACATCATGATCTGAAGCTTACGCAGATCAAGCATGTGTGATGGCTATGCAATGACACAGGGAATCCATGTGTTACACTTGTAGGTATGCATGATTTATGTTACAAGTGTAAAGCCACATGTTTTTCTTTCGTGCTTGGTTGCCTTAAGCTCACATGAAAACACTTATGACAAGATCCCATATTATCTAAACAAAACCAACATTTGATAGATTCCATCAAAAATATGTAAATGGGTAAGATCTGTCTACAATCCATTCCCAACTCGCATTTTGCTCCGATATGAAAGACCTAAACTTTCACTCCAAAGTCCAGTAGGGTTGATATTCGATCGATTAATTAATCTCCATGGAAGGCCTTGCACAACAGATGTGACTGATTAGGGTATATTTTGGCAAGGCCAAAACCCTTTTTCTTTTCCTTTCTGGTAAATGCATGTTCCACCATGTTTACTTTTGAGATTTTTGAGATACACAGCCATGTTTAATTTTGAGATTTATAAGATACTCTAGTCATTCTCCATTGACATTGCATTGTGTTATTACTGTATATTTTTCATTGTATATGTTTGTCTATTATCTGCCATTCCCAAATATGGTTTGTTAAACTACAGTTATAATGTTTTCTATGATTCAATGTGTTTCTGTTTAGTCAATGCTATGGGCTCGTTAACATTTGCATTGTAATAGTCTGAATGTTTTTAGTTTTAGGACATGATTTTCATGATGAAAGTTTAAATGCAACATATGCAAGTTCTTAGTGTGATGTGAAACTGTTGGCTTTGAACAACAGATGCAACTCAAGCCCTTTCTACATTTGGGGAACATTTAACTCACAAGGATGGAGGAGATGACCGACATTAGAGCTATGAATGTAGAGGCAGGACCCCACGACATGAAAAAACAACATCATATTAGTTCTGACGATGGGCATGTTAGAACAAGTACCCATTGATTGTTTTGAATATTATTTCATTGTTGAAAACGCGCTCAATCTGGCCCAGAGTAGTGGGTTGATGTTTGTTTCTTCCACTGGATTTTTTGAATATATTATTTGGGATTAATAAAACACTTTTTGGTCATAAGGGGTGTGCAGACGACAACAACTCATGTGGACGGCAACACCGCATGAGTTTTATCTTTTCCATGGAGTGTTTCTCAGCTTGGATGGCTTCTAGGGACACCCATTCTCCTGTTTTTCTCGTGGGTTACATATTACATTATTGATGGAAAGGCAACAACTAATATAGTGTTAGAGCAAACTAAAATACAACAACATGGTAAAACTAAAGCATGCTCATCTAAACTCGGGAATAATGCATCTAAATTTAGAAATAATATAGAATAGAGCAGAGCTCACAGACTTGAAGAATGATACATCTAAAATAAAGAAAAATATAGAATATTTTTATCGTAAAGTATACTACAATAAAAAAAATACAACTTTACTCTATTTTTCTGAAGGTTGTTCATGTATACTATTACAATAAAATCATTTCCTGCAAATGGTACACTTTGATGTACGGATAATATCACTGTACAGAAGAAAAAAAAATCCCAGCTAAAATACCACTTGCCTCTTGCTGAGAAAATCATTCTCCCCCTGCCTGTAAGTGTGTTACTAAAAAATCAAATTCATGATCATCGTAATGCCAAGACATCAAAACTCTCTAGGGAACCATCTCTCCATGGAGCCAAATAGTTCGAGATGTATACCTCTAGGTGCTAAGTTGATGTGAATATATTATTTATTTGTTTAAAGAATAAACTCAACAAGCTATGATATTTATTTTCAACTTCAGACGAGTCAAATTTAAATTCAGAGTTGAAATAAGTAAAGTGTACTCATTTTTTTCATAAAATCCTCGATTCATTTTGTTAAAACATTTGAAACATATACTTACTGGGTCTTAAATGCTCAGGGCCAGAGTTTATGAGATTCATGAGCCCTGTGCATCCATAGAACTTGGCTAGAAACAATATTTTATTTGTCTGGGATTTAGAGGTCATGATCCACTGAAGGCATGGCTGCAAATCACATGAATCACTGCAACCCTTTTGTAGAACTCAACAGCCATTACAACTCACCCTCATTGCACTCTCCCAACTTGAATTTCTGTCAAAAGAACACACAACCAAAATGCGATCCATATCACTTGTTATTCAGTTTTTTTCTAAGCATTCCAAAATATATTCATTCAGGAGCTCATACCTCTCAATGGATTGTTCACAAAGCCGCACTTATGTATCTGCAAAAATTATATATGAAAAATTGCATGAATATTTAAGAAACAACTCATGTCATTGGGAATGTGCAGATGACAACAACTCATGAGGACGACAACGACGTCAAAACCCGCCATGTAAACGACCAAGCACTCAGAGGTGCAAGGTTAAAGCACTTCTGCAGTTTAGGAGGCATGTTTCCTTTGAGTGTTTTCTATTCCACCATGCCCAACCGAGGCACCACTAGTTTTGAACTCGGGCAGGAATCCACTTTAGTTGCAACTGTGACCAGTGTTTTAGTATATCTAGCGGTGTGGAGTCGGTGAAGTAGCGGTGTGGAGTTGGTGAAATGAAGTGAGAGAACATACATCGCATGGCTATGGACGAAGAAGTGATGTACATCAAATTTAATACAGATGGTGGGTTCTAGTTGGTGGACGACAAATGACGAAAAAGCGAGAGAGAACTCCCCCTAAAAGAACGCCTTTGGCATAATTAGTAACATATTTCCTATAACCAAAGAAATAAACATTTAACCAATTAAAAACAAATTTAAATCATACTCAATAATCAATAACCATGTTTTAACCTAAATCTATATTTAAAACACTTAACTAATTAAAAACAAATTTAAATCATAGTCATAATCAATTAAAAAAAATGAATTTAAATGTATATTTAAAACACTGCCAACATCCGATTCTATTCATAAAAACTAAAAAAAAAAATCTATGCCTTCCCTTAAACATTAAACCAAAATACCGTCCACTTAAAACATACACCTTGGATGTTAATATCATTCTTTCTAAATACAATGTTTTGGTTCTTCTATTGATTTGATGTATTTTGGGTTTACTTGTCATTATAATTAAAAAACGTCGCCACGTATGAAGAGAGGATTGTCCGTGGACAGCTAACATCGCCACGTACGAAGAGAGGACTGTCCATGACAGCTAACGTCGCCACGTATGAAGGGGGACTGTACGCGCTTAGCTAACGTCGCCATGTACAAAGAGAGGACTGTATGTGACAGCTAATGCCACCACGTACTAAGAGAGGATTGTTCGTGGACAACTAACGAATCTACCGGATGATCTCCACTGAGAACAACAAAACCATCAAAGCTCATAGCGTGATCAGGTTTCTATTTTTTTGTATCAAGAGCTCATAACACCTTCAAGACTTGTTCTCTGTATAAATAACATCGTCAGTTCCAGTCATACAAAGAGCTCCTGCGACAAGTTGGTTTCCGTGAGAGCTTTCTGTGAGTGTTTCTGAGAGATGACGAGAACAACTTTAAGGTGGATGCAAGGTCGAGGCCCAACGAAGGGGGTAGAATTAGCAGTTTTCCAGGACATAAATATGTGGGAAAATTCCGATGTGAATGTCTATGTCGTCTATGGGAATATGACTCCTTAGGCTTACCACATTGCCAAGTTTGTTACTTCCCCTGACAATGGCAAGAAATTGGGTAAAATTCCATTCTTTGCCACCGAGATTAGGTCAGTAAGACTTTTTTCCTGTAATAATGTGTTTAATTTGATGGCTGAAATCTATGTTTGTGTTTTCTAGGTTCAAAAACTTTAAATGCGATTCAAGTTAAATTCGCCATAAATATCTGTTTTATACCACAGTGCTCATAAAGCTTTACTTTATTTTCACCCGCAATCAACATGAGAACGTGTTACTTTATTTTGATGGCCGAAGTCTCTATGGTAACTCTCTGCCACGAAGTTGTGGATCTATTCCTTAAAAAAATCATTGGTGTGGGCCTCATTGGAATGATTGTGGATCAATTCGTTTCCCTACTCATCTATCGACGCTACTCATCTATCGCCTCCCTATCTCCTGTATCCACTGCCCATATCCTTCCCCGCTGCGAGTACTTCATGGTGCCTATCTTGCTAATTTGCTCCAATTTGCTAGACAATCTCATGTTCGGCTCCTCCTAGTTAGTTCGTACTGCAAAACCCGCCATGTAAACGACCAAGCACTCAAAGGTGCAAGGTTCAATCACGTCTGCAATTTAGGAGGCATGCTTCCTTTGAGTGTTTTCTGTTCCACCATGCCCAAGGCACCACTTGTTCCGAACTCGGGCAAGAATCCACTTTGGGTGCAGTTGTGACTAGTGTTGCAGTGTATCTAGCGGTGTGGAGTCGGTGAAGTGAAGTGAAGTGAGAGCACATACATTGCAGTATATCTAGCGGTGTGGAGTCGGTGAAGTGAAGTGAGAGCACATACATTGCATTGCTATGGTCACATGGCTATGGAAGAAGAAGTGATGTACATAAAATTTAATATAGATGGCGGGTTCTAGTTGGTGGACGACAGACGACGAAAAAGCGAGAGAGAACTCCCCCTAAAAGAACACCTTCGGCGTAATAAACAAAATTTAAGATAAATTTTTTTTTATATATTTAGAAAAATATTATTTAGGCAAGATTTAAAAGCTAAATACTTTTCCAAAATAACCTTAAAATTTTAGGATTATTTAGGTTAGGTCTAGAAGCTAAATACTCTTCAAGAATAATCTTAATGTTCTTGAAACACTAAGATTATATAAACTTAACTACTCAACTGTACATATCCAACAATTTCTCTTCAAATTTAAGACAAAAATTAAATTCTGCATATCAAACCATTTAAACAAATAATATCCAACAAATAACAAAATGCTTACCTTACCACATCTACAACATTTAAAACAGATGAAATTGAAAAACATTTAACAACTCATAGATTTAGATGAAACTTTACATACCCATGCAGCGGGTCCCATTTTCTTTGAGAAAACTGAAGTCCAAGCTGTATAGTCTGACATCAGGAATTGGAGCGACGGGCATACTTGCGAACTTCACACACGCTTTTAATTTTTAACATAAGAGTCACTTCGACCCTCTTTAATTTCAATAACTTTTATGCTTTTTAAAGCTGTGGTTTTGCGCAGTCGGGTACAACACGAGGGAGGAAACACAGCTAGTGCCCACCGTCCATATCAAAATAACCGTGCCCACCGTCCATATCAAAAAAGAAAGAGAGGAAACACACCCACCGCCCAAAATTTAAAGATTATTTATGGAGGTTGAACTTTTGGTTTGTGTCGGTTCTTGACAACTCCATTTTAAATGAAAAAACGACTACTTTAGAGGTTTCTATCTAAAAAGATCATATCAGTGACATGAAAACATAGGGCGTCGACTATTCAACATTCAGATTAAGTCAGAATTGAATTTGGTGGAGAAAGCACTATTTATTTAAATGATAATTTAGGTTACTCAAATTGTAATTTTGAATATTTGGATAATTTAAAGTTTTTAAGATTGTAATTTGTAATTATTGAAATTATAATTTTGCATCTAAGAGAAAATTTCAACTAGTTTTTATTGGATTAAGAGAAAAACCACTTAAAATACAAAACAGTTTTAATGCTATTTATTTCTGGTTGAAAAGACAATTGACCATTTTTCTTATTCTTCCTAAGAGGTCATAAGTTCAAATCCAGAGGGAGGTAGGGTATGTATACATCTGTAGACTTTACCAGTGAAATCGTTGGGGAGAGAAGGTCTCATACATCAATTTGATGTCTAGCTTAGTCGTGACTTTAAAAATAGATTATTATTATTATTATTATTATTATTATTATTCAAATTTACTAACTACTTTTTCCACCAATTTATTCATACATACCTTTATTTCAAAACCTACATTTTTGTTTGTAAATAACCCAACATCTTGTGTACTAGAATATTATTTACGTTGAAATAAACTAATACAATTAACAAAACAATTTTTTTTTAATTTTTTTTTTATTTCAAACTACATTGAACCTCGACCCAGCCAACCCATAAAAAAACAAAAGTAAAACAAGTTAACTTCACCTTCATCCTTTTGATAGCCCACCATCTTTTGTGGCAAATCATCTACACTTACTTTTGAATAAAAGACTGCAATGGACAAAGCATTCAATACCGTTAAAAACAGAAATTAACGTATGTCGATGTATAAAAAGCAAAACACGTAGTTAACTTTCCATAAAGATATAACAACATATCATAATAACTTTCTTTATCACCAAAACGGGTATATCAATTTTATATTCAGGTGAGTGCCCAACTTAATTTTTTTTGGTCCCTTTTAAGTTTTATCCTTTAATGGGAACTCAAACTTTGAGGTAGGAGTTCTAAAGATGACTGGTTTCTTTTAATGGGAATTCAAATTTTGAGGCAGGAGTTCTAAAGATGACTTATTTGTTGATAGTTTTGGAATAAAAAAAAAAAGTATTCTTATAATTTAAAAAGTGAGTTTAGTTTACTTTTTCTTCTTATTTGATTTGAAAAACTATTCAACACAAATTCTATTATATGTTAAGTGATTTA
>JASDQU010585758.1:0-10124 GCA_032191745.1 Picea mariana | reverse complement strand
TATGTGGGAGACAAATCCAAACCAACATTTTGGTGATATGGTTGAATTTTAAGAATCATGGAATGAAAATTAGACATACTCTACCCGAGAATAACTAGCGTGCTTAAAAAAATGTAAAATGAATATTGAAAAAAAAATTGGACATAAATATGCTTCATGTTCTTTTGTTCATGTGGACAAGCCATTGATATAGCTCATATGTAGGAGACCATAATCCTTTAAATCAACATATTATTACATTAAATGTAAATTATGAGAGTAGCCTCAAAGATCTCCTACTTTGCATGTCTTTAAAAGAGTGGGCCTTTTATGAGGAGGGTATACCTCTATCCTACACACCTCCACAAAGTTGTAATATCAAAATAATTATTGAATCTTTACATGTTCCATATTCAAGAAAAAAAAACAAATTTCATTTAGTTTTTAGTTTCTTAGAAGTTGCACTGAATGATAGGGAGCTTGTCTTTTATTTTCATTTTTTTCTTTATTGATTTAGGAGAGTAAGATGATTTAATGTGTAATTCAATTATTTGAAAGTGGAAACTGTCCTTGAAATTTTTTTTGTGTAGTTAAATTTTGAAGTTGATAAAATATGCTTTGATGATAGGAGGAGAAATATACACCCTGAGTGGGCCTAATGGTTAAGAACATGTGTTTCCTCTTAAGAGGTTACAAGTTCAAATCGTTGAGCTGTTTCTTGACCCACCCCATGTTTACAAATAGATATGTTCCTTCCTACCCACCTAGCGCCACCTACTATAGACTACTCTTGCCTCATCAGATTGGAGGATCTTCCACCTCTATCCCAGTTTCTCCTCTCCGCCTTTAAATTTATTGACCATATATGATATTCCCAAAAATCCGCCTTTAATAGTACAGTTGATCTATAAATTCAAGAATCAGGCCAGAGCTGTCAGCGGATCACTTGGAATAAAATCACTGAAATGGGCACGAGTATGAAAATCGGTCAAACCTTTAACAAAGCTAAGTTGAGATTTTAAGAATAAAGTACTCTCGACAGAGATTATCTTTAAATTCGTTTTGTTCATAGGACATTTTGGAAAAATAACTTCGGATAATCTGAAAGGTGTTAAATGTCAAATACCAAATCTGAAAAAAAAACTTCCGATAATTTATCCCATTAAATTAATCTGAAAGGCGTTAAATGTCAAATACCAAATTTGCAACAATGCTAAAAAAAACATTTGTGTTGCACAAGTTGCCAAACAATTCAAGGAATGGAATTTTGTGATGCTGAAAATGTTGTATGTCCTATTGCTATTTCTCGTCTGCACGAGATTGAAACACCAGCTATAGACCAGCTATACAGAAATAAAGAAATCTTGCAATTATTACTTGTCACAGGCATTTTCCAGTCTCCATGCGGCATAAAAGTCTCCATCAAATGACATGGCCTGGCTGACAAAATATCTGTTTATATAATCCTCAATCTGGATAGCATCCCAGGCATTATCGTACAATGCAAACGGTTGATAGTCTTCAAAGTCGTTCTCGAAATGCCAGTTTTCACCAAGGGATTTAAGATCCCGGTTCTCCCGCAAACTCTCGAATGTTTCTTTCGAGGATTGACAGACTTCTTTCAAGTCCAGAACGGGGCTCGGGGGAATGCCAAGCTCGTCGTCTGAAGCCTCCAGGAGATAACACAGATCRATCCCGGAGTCCGAATCTCKGGTTTGACCCTCATATCTGCTACAAATTTCGGGGCCCGCAGAGTTATCCCCAGAGTTGGAGGAAGGATAAGAAGTGCAACATGTTGCCACAATCTCTTCCTCCAGGCTTTTCTTGACTCCGTTTACGAGTTCCTCATTGGGAGCGAATTCTTCGTCGTCGTCGTCTGCTAAGGTTTGATCTAATTGCACTAGATGAAGAAACCGGTCGGTTTTTTCGCCGTGGAAGCGTTTCGGCTCCCGGACATCAATGGAATCCAGCAGAGCCTTGGATTCATGGTCACGCTTTTTGAGCGGGGCTTCAGTCATGATTGAGAGACGGCCTGGAGGTTCGAACATGGAACACAAAGGTGTTGCAAAGACGAAAGGATGATGATAGTTCCTCTTCCGCCAAGAAAGCCGAGAATAACTGCTCTTTCCTGATACGATAGTAGCGGATAGCTGGATTCGCTATATATATATATTAGTTTTGACTGATCTATTAGTATAAGCTTATGGAATATTTGGAGAGCCGTGACCTGCTGAATGGCTATGACCGTACCAGATGTGGTGGACAGATGTGAAAATAATAATTTGTTTAATTGATCAAATTTGAATGGCTTTGAGCTAAAAAAGTATATATTTATTTAATTCTTCCATGATATAAAAATGAAATTTCAATATAAAAGAATAGTATACATTTTAAATAAAAAATATTTTAATTAAAATATTACTCTTTTAACTTTATAAAATATTAAAATTTAACAAACTATCAATTAAATAAGTTGAAAATTCCACATAAATTTTTTTTAATTAAAATATTACTCTGTTAACTTTCTAAAATGTTAAAATTTAACAAACTACAACACAAAGTATTCATAAACATATTTTGTAATTTCATTTATATAATTTTTTGATAGGTTGTATATACATTAATAATAATAATTTATAACTATTGAGTTATGTTTTCTTTGAAAGAGTTTTAAAGTGTTAAAATGACAATATAAAACTTCATACGCAATCACAAAATCAAATATTTTTGTGAACACCAATATAAGAGAGGATGTAGTCTATGTATCCATGTGATACATGATATCTTATATTCATGTTTGAAGCATAGGCTAATCTTGCTTAGCCATGGGAGTTGTGTTCATTCTATATCTAGATAGAAAAGAAAAAATTGTAGTAGATCTTGAGGCCTTTGTTGAATGGTGATAACTTTATCAAAATACTATAAAAGAAATTAATAGACCCTACTTGCATTATAGGCCTCTAGGAACATGGCAATTTAGCATGAGTGCATCCATTCTTATTATCTAGGTTAAGATGCTTATGATTTGGAGCTTCCCAAGATTCATAGAAACACTCGACTAAAGGAAATTACTTATCAAGACCACCAAGTATGTTATTTTTATTGACAATATTGATTGTTCACTTTATCTCTCAAACCATGCAAAAATGCACATGAGATGTTAGAGTATAATACATGGATAAAAGTTCATTAGGAAACATATCCAATAAACCCTAAGTAGTGTTAAAATCTGAGTTGCATAAAGTGTTGATAATTCCTCTCAATAAATCAACTCATGTATTCTTATAATCCAATTTGAGATTGATGCCTCTCGAAATAATCTTGAAGAAAATCCAGAGAGTTCATAAAATAAAAATTATTAGATAAACTAGGGGTTATAATATAAATATTGAAACTAAGAATCAAAATGCACATCCCTTACTCTATGATGTTAGGATAAACAAGTATGTTACCATTAAGAGGAGAAACATTATATCAATTTAAGACATATATATATTCAAAACCAATAAGGGATTGCAACTCAAGATAAGGGTTGGTACTATAACAATGAAATTGATTAAAAAATGAGGAATTGAAGAAGAATATTTGAGATGAAACATATTGAATTCAAAATATGGGAAATTGAAAAAATAGATTTGATACCAAAGAGGAAGAGAATAAATGAGATTCTATCAAAGTGAAATCAACCCAATAATTACTTAAATATTCATTTTAATATAAAGAATTGATGAACTTATACCACTTATTAAATTTACCTATAAAATAAGTAAACTTTTATATTAAAAATGTCTTAACACATCTTTAAAATATCAAAAATAAATAAAATATTTTAATTCATTAAAAATTTCCATATATTCTATAAAATTAATTACTTAAATTTCCATATATTTAATTATTTAAATATTCATTTTAATATAAAGAATTGATGAACTTAAACCATTTATTAAATTTACCTATAAAATAAGTAAACTTTTATATTAAAAATGTCTTAACACATCTTTAAAAAATCAAAAATAAAAAAAATATTCTAATTCATCAAAAATTTCCATATATTCTATAAAATTATAGATCAACGTCCATAAAAAAAAATTCAATAAATTATTATAATATAATACAAAATTATTTTGTGTGAAAAAAAACGTTTCATTTTATTACTTATAAACCATTTTATATAATATGGGACAACATACACATTTTGTCAATAAATTGTTATAATATAATACAAAATTATTTCCTTATTTTAAGGTCACTTATAAACCATTTTATATAATCTGCGACAACATACACATTTTGTCACTAGTTGAAACAAATAACGAAATCTGTTTAAGATGGACTGTCAAAATTTTCATCAACGAGTCCCTGAAATCTTGAAGTGACCTCATTATAAGTCGTTTGTGGCCATCACATGGACACTCCAAAAGTAACTATTAATTATTTAAAAAGCATGACAAGGTTTGGCCTCTTTCGGTTAATCCTTTTCGTTGAACACTCTTAAAGGTTGAATTTATTAATTATTTAAAAAGCATGACAAGGTTTGGCCTCTTTCGGTTTTTCCTTTTCGTTGAACCCTCTTAAAGGTTTAATTTGAAACGGGAAAAAATGCTTTTATAATAATAATAACCAGAGAAGTTTGTTTTTGACCTCTTAAATATATTAATCATATATATATGATATTTACAAAATTAGCTTTCAATACAATAGTGTATACTTTCTTCTTGGATAAAATTGTAATTGGGTATGGTATTTTATGTATATGTATGGAGTTAAGTTGAATAGAATAGTTTATTCATAATTTTTTTATTTAGTTTTAGACATAATGGAGTATAGGTGATTGGTATCTTGGGATAATATAGGAGTCTGAACTATCTATTTGAATGTAAGAGGTAAACTCTGAACTATCTATTTGAGTTTAAGAGGTAAATTTTAAGAATTTATTTTGGATATAAAGAAACATTTTAATCATTTAAAGTTAAAGGTTTTACATAAAAGTAGAAATTTATTTTTTTAAAAATTAAAAAAAAAAAATCAAATATATAATAGTTTTTTTTAAATAAAACAACTTACCTACTCAAATAAACATTAATAATAAATAATAATTGTCATCACTATTAATTAACAATTAAATTATAATAAGCATTACTATTTTAAATGTTAAAGGTTTTTCATTAAAGTAGAAATTTATCTTTTTACAAATTAAAAAAAAAAAAAAAATTTAAATATATAATAGTTTTCCTTAAATAAAACAATTTACCTATTCAAATAAACATTAATAATAAATTATAGCTGTCATCACTACTAGCACAGTCACAAATTGGTTGAACGTAAAAGTAAATTTTAAATATGATTAAGTAAAAGTAAAAAAATAAACATGTACACTGATGTCTTTATAATAGTGAGGAAGTTAGTGGTTGAAATCACAACCATTGATTTATTGGAACTACTAAGAATATTCCATTATATTTAATCTTGTCCATACAAAACTGATTAAGCACTAAAAACCTATTAAATATGCCCATGATCAATAGATATACACCTTTAAACATAATTAATTAACAATTAAATTATAATAAGTATAACCATCTTAAATAAAATAACAGAAAACCAGAAATAACAGTTTAATTTAATTTTATGCATAAATTAAAATCACGCACTATCAGCGGATCGCTCTGAGTAAAATCTCAGAAATGGGAACGAGTAATAAAACCTATCATAACAAAGCTAAATCGAGATTTTACGAATAAAATTTTCTGGACCGATCTTATAATCAAATTCGTTTCTTCCGAATGTATTATACTGAAAGATGTTAAATTCTTCCGCGATGTTAGATACCAAATTTGTAACAATGGCAAAAGCTGTGTTGCACAATTTGCTCAAACAATTCAAAGATTGAAATTGTTTGATGCTGAAAATGTTGTATGTATCATACAGATATTTCTCGTCGGCGCGAGATTGAAGCACTAGCTAAACAGAAATAAAGAGAGCTTGCATTCATTACATGCCACTGACAATTTCCAGTCTCTAAGTAGCAGAAAAATCCCTATAAAATACCGTGGCCTGGCTGACAAAATCTCTGTTCATATAATCCTCAAGCTGGATCGCATCCCAGGAATTACCGTACATTGCAAACTGTTGATAGTTGTCAAAGTGGTCCTCGAAGTGCAAGTTTTCACCCATGGATTTAAGATCCGGCTTCTCCCACAAACTCTCCGATGTTTCCTTCGGAGATTGACAGACCTCTTCCTCTAAGTCCAGAACGGGGCTTGGGGGAATGCCCAGCTCGTCGTCTGAAGCCTCCAAGAGATAACGGAGATCAACCGACGAGTCCGAATCTCTGGTTCGAACTTTATTGCCGCTAGAAATATCGGGGCCCGCAGAATTAACCCCAGAGTTGGAGGAAGGATAAGAAGTGGAACATGTCGCGGCAATCTCTTCCTCGAGGCTTCTCATTACTCTGTTTACGAGCTCCTCACTGGGAGCGAATTCTTCTAATTCTTCGCCGTTGTCTGCTAAGGTTTGATCTAATTGCAGTAGATGAAGTAGGATGTATGTTTCTTCACCGTGGAAGCGTTTCGGATCCCGGACGGCAATGGAATCCGGCAGAGCCTCGGGCTCACGGTGGCGTTTTCTGAGCGGCGACTCACTCATGATGAAGATACGGCCCGGAGATTCCAACACGCAACAAAACGGTAGTTGCAAAAACGAGAGGAGGATGATAGTTCGTCTGCAGCCAAGAGTTGCTCTTTCACGATACGATAGTAGCGGATACCTGTATTGGCTATATATATAGCGTCTCGACTTTTTCTAGTACGAAGCAAGGCAAGGTATATATATATATAAAGGATGGGAGACTTGACGCAGGATGGAAGAATATGGCAGGGGAAGGGCAGTTCAAGATTAGTATGGATGTTTGGAGACGGCAGGCATGACTTGAATATTGCTAAAATGTCTGTTTCACGGCAAAGATGTCCACTTTTGAATTTTGGAAAGCCGAAGACATATTCCAGTAAACAAGTGAGATAAGAGATTTTTCCCGAGTTTCGTTAAATTCGCGAGCAAGCCCAAGGGTTAGGTCTATGGTTATGGCCATAACAATTCCGCCCGTTTGACTGATCCAACGGTGTAAGCTTCTGGAAGATCTGAAGAGTGGTGATCTGCTGGATGGGTTGACTGTACAAGATTTTAAGTGGTGGAGGGACGATATATAACGCAAACAATATAATTTAGTCCATTGCTGTTGATATATCTCGCCGTCATTTGACAGTTCACGGCATTGACAAATTTTAAGATAATAATAAAAAAAAGATTTTAAGATAATTTTTGTTAAAAATATATAGAGAGAGAGGGGAATTTGTAATTGATGGAGATTATTTAGGTGACGTTTAGAAGCTAAATACTTCTAGATATTAGTTTTAAATTTTTAAAATCAATATGGAATATAGTGTAATTTTTTGTTATTTAAATTGGAATTTTTGAATGCATAAATAGATTTAATGTTGTGTTATTGAAACACTAAATTAATAAAAATTTAACTATTCAAATCTGCTTTTTCGAAATATATTAACTGATGAATTGGTAGTTGTTCTTTCTATTTCTTTAGAAGAATCTGTAATTGATGGGAATTATTTAGGTGAGGTTTAGAAGCTAAATACTTCTAAACTTCAAATTGCAATTTTTATTGTTATTTAAATTGCAATTTTTGAATGCATAAATGGATTTAATGTCGTGCTCTTAAAACACTAACATTATACAAACTTAACTACTCAATCTACAGATACAACAATTTCTCCTCAAATTTAAAGCAAAATTAAACAAGTTAAATATTTCCTGTTATTTTAAAAGCTAAATATTTCTTGTTATTTAAATTGCAATTTTTGAATGTATAAATAAATTCAATATTATGTTCTTGAAACTTTAACATTATACAAATTTAACTATTCAAAATTTCTCCTCACATTTCAAACAAAATTAAACCATTTCAAGCAAAATTAAACCAATAATATAACATAAAAAAACAATCAAAATTTCTCCTCACATTTCAAGCAAAATTAAACCAAGAATATCACATAAAGAACCAAACGTTTGAAATACCACATTTACGACATTTAAAACAGATGAAATTGAAAAACATTTAACAAACCATAGATTTTGATGAAACTTTACATGCTGAGACATACCCATGTAGCGGGTCCCATTTCCTTTGAGAAAAGTGGAGTCCAAGCTGTAAACAGTGTGACATCACGAATTGGAGCGGCGGGCATACGTGCGAACTTCACACACGCATTTAATTTTTAACATAAGAGTCACATCGATCCTCTTTAATTTAAAATATCTTTTATGCTTTTTAAAGCTGTGGTTTTACGCGGTTGGGTACAACGAGTGTCCACCGTCCATATCAAAAGAACAGTGTCCAACGTCCATATCAAAAGAAAGAGAAAGAGAGGAAACACACCCACCGCCCAAAATTTAAAGATTCTTTATGGAGGTTGAACTTTTGGTTTGCGTCGGTTCTTGACAACTCCATTTTAAATGAAAAAACGACTACTTTATCTAAAAGATCATATCAGTGACGTAAGCGTATGCGTCGACTATCCAACATTCAAATTAGGTCGGAATTTGGTGGATAAAGAATTGTTTAAATGGTAATTTAAGTTATTTAAATTGTGATTTTGAATATTTAAAAAATTTAAAATTTTTAAATTAATTTAAAATTATAATCTATAATTATCGAAATCATAATTTTATATTTAATTGTAAATTTCAATCAATTTTTGTTATTATTTTATTGAATTATGAAAAATTCCATTTAAAAAATAAAACAAAACAATTTGAATGCTATTTATTAGGACGCGTACACTTATTGATAGTGGGCACAATTAATGATCTTTTAACCTTATTTAATCTTAAACCCTAATCTGATGGCTATGCATTGAAGATGCTAGCATATTCTTAGTAGTCCTCCAAAATCAATGGATCAGATTTATTGTTCATAACTTTCTTGCATTTATCAAAGTGTTCGTTAAGATGTTTACTTTTTAACATTTACATAATCACATTAAAAAATTATTATAAGGATATGTAATTGTCACTTTCCATTTATCAACCTAATGCAGTCAAACATTTCATATTATCATAGATGAATTACCACAAACATTTTATATTAAAAGCACACATTCTTAATATATTGAAAGCAAGCATTCTCAGCCCTACCATAAAATGTTCCATACATCATTCAAACAACCTTTTCCACCAATTTACTCATCCATACCTTTGTTTCAAAATCCACGTTCTTGTTTCTAGTTACCTAACATCTTATGTAGTAAATTACGATTTACTTGAAAATAAAACAATGCAATGAACAATATATTAAAAAAAAAAATCGAAACTCGACCGAGGCCAACCCTAATGTTTAACGAAGCATTCAATGCCATGAAAAAAAGACAAAGGGCCATTGAATCACTGTAGCAAAAAGTTAAACAAGTCAGGTTCACGTTCATCCTTTTTGTTGACCGACCATCTTTTGTGCCAATCATCTACACTTACTTTTGAATAAAAGAGTGAAATGGACAAAGCACTAAATAACGTCAAAAACACAAATTACCATATGTCGATGTATCAAAAAGTAAAACACGTACTTAACTTTCCATAAAGATAGAACAACATATCATAATAACTTTCTTTATTATTTCTTTATCACCAAAAAGGGTATATATCAATTGTATATTCGGGTGAGTGCCCAACTACTATTTTTTATTTTGGTCTCTTTTTTTCTTTAATGGGAACTCAAACTTTGAGGGAGGAGTTTTAAATGATAAATTGTGAAGCAAAGAAAAATGCAGAGAGAAAAGAATTGAACAGAAGTATATTAGAATATGAAGAACTGAAGAAGTTACAATGTAAAGGGAAATAGCTGAGCTAAATAGGTTCAAGCAAGACAAAAATAGAAAGTACAATTGTCCAGTACAACTGATAGTATACAGTCAGACTGTTGAGGTTACAATATATTTAACACTCCCTCTTAAACTCCACAGTTACAAACATCAGCACTAATTATGCCTAAGTGTTGTCTCTGAAAATCAAAAACCGATTTTCCCAGTGGCTTTGTAAAGATATCAGCAAGTTGATCTCTAGAACCACAGAATTGTAGT
>JASDQU010585757.1:98718-115114 GCA_032191745.1 Picea mariana | reverse complement strand
CTCATAAAGGTTCAGATCTGCAATAAATATGCCCATAAAACTCTAAATTTGCAACTCCGAAACGTAAAAATTCAGATCTAACTTCATATCTACTATAAATATGCACAATAAACCCAAAATGTGCAAATTTGAAACCGTAATACTGAAATATTCGAATCAGAATCCAAATCCGTACGTTTCTTACTCAATAAAACATAGACTTTGCAAATTTCTGGTAACCGTAAGTGTTAAAAATTAATCATAATTGATTGGTGCCTTGAATCCAAAGTACTATGGAGTCATAAAACAAAAATATCTCCTTCAAGCAGACACTTTTTACCCACATTAAAGGGCCAAGATGCTAATCAAATTATAACAATGACAGTGAATTGAATACACCACAAAAATATTGTTTTATTCAAAAGTTAAAAAAACACCAAGGATAGCAAGGGAATGGAAACATAATAGATCACATTGAACTCCTTCCGATTACACTAAAAAGAGGCTGAAATAACCATCTCCACAATGCAACAAGGGATGGTACAATTCACCGACACACTACTGCTCCTAATAGATCTTGAGAGAGCAAATCCCTTACAAAGAAATAGATCAAGACTAAAACAACTGATGCTAAAGACAATGACCTCCATCCCTTTTATACCTTAAGGGAGGGGTTCATACATAAAATAACATATAATATTTTCCTCTTTAGAAGGATCCTAAAATAGAAGATGAATAAAATATAATAACATCCCAAGAAAGTAGCAAGAAAATGTCAAAGAGGTGGTGTTATAAACCTAATTTGCACCAGACATACTTACCTGGCATCAGGCCATCTCAGACTCCTTCTTTGCCAAAACACTATTGAAAAACTCTTCTTAAAAAACCCCTTTATAAAGGCTCACGCACCCTCATCCATTATTGCATGCGTGTACACGCTAGCTGCCCCAATACAACCCGCGTGTACCTACAAAAGCAAGGAAAAAGGAAAGTTGTTGACGAAACACACAGCTTTAGGCAAGTTAACTAAACCTTTCAGCCATGCATGGTCGATCATTCAACCAAATACCTAGCTCCTTCTAGACTATAAAAGAAGGGGTAGGGGTCCCATTTTAAAGGAGGAAAATCATAGTAAAGAGACTATACCTAATTTAGCATTCCCCTTGTCCCAACCTTTAGCCATTCTTGTGCAAAGAGAAGTATAGAACAAAGTAGTTGGAGGACAGTTGAAGAGGAGCCCAGGATCAGTTTCGAGGAGCAGTGCCGACCACATATTGTAAGTTTACTCTTGTGAAGATTAATACAAAAAGGAATACTTTTCCCATCCCGCCATATCATGTGTTCAAGTTGAATTTTTATTTTATGATATTGTCTCAACTAACCCAGCAATTAGTATATGAAATGCATGTTCGCAGCTTTTTGTTTGTTCATGTGTGAATGCAGGTCAGCTTTGGGAGGAGGCTGCAATCGAAAAGTGAGTGAAAGAAAAGGGATCAACATCAAATGAAGGACTTAAGGCAGAGTTATTGAATCTCATTTACGCCTTTGTATTGCATGAATGTGGATTTTTGTGTTGGGAGAATAGGAAAGAGTAGAGGCCTTTGAAATGGTCATTTTCGGCATGCATGATTAGAGCCCTTAAATGCTAATTCCGTAGGAGGGATTCCCACCCACAATAGAATTGGAGACCATATTGGGGATCTCTAGGGGTTTTGGGAGTCCTTTTTTGGGTATTTCTAAAAAAAATTGGTTTCATTACTTGTTTTTAGAGTTTCTGCAAAATTCTGAGCCAGCAGGGATTCTGGTCTTCCATACCAGTACTCCCTACTTTCTTTGCTTGGCTGCACTTTATTTTCGGGAAGACACAGAGTTGCACGCGGACTATTTAAGGCCTAAATGCGTGTACACTTGCCCAATCTTCACACAGCACACTTGGACATGCTAGCTGATGAAGTAACAGTAGCGTGGCTAGATTCAGAAATTTTTTATTAGAGAGGCAGTCATCCTCTTCCCTATCAGAAGTGATCCTTCTCAGGGGTTTTCTGGAACTTATTCTAGTCTCTGCCTTTTGCAGTTTGTAGCTTAGGTTTCACCTCAAATAGGTTTTGTTCTATGAAATTTTCCTTGAATTATTTTCTTTTTCTGTCAAAGTAAGTTTCTGAGTCTTCAAGAGATTTTGGTTCTCAATACTAGTAGTCTCTGCCAGTGCTTGATTGCTTGTATTTTCATTTTTTGAAGATTTGCAGAGGTACACGCGGCCTGCATAAGGTCTGCATGCATGTACATGTGCTCTGCCCTTACACAGCTCACGTGCACACGCTGGCTATTGAACTGTCAGCAGTGTGCCTGTTGAGAAAATTTGTGTTTAAGGAGAGACAGTCATCCTTTTCTTTGTCAAGAGTTTATACCTCTCGGGTTTTTTGGTCTCTGCCATAGCGGTCAGTAACTTATGTTTGATCACAGCAATAGCTTTCTTTGTCATTAAGAAGTTTTCCTCAAAATTTTCCTTTTATAAGGTTTTTAGACAAGTGTGAGAGTCCATTTTAATCTGCTTGTGTGTTATTTTTAAAGTGACTCTTTGCGATCTGCACTTAGGCCAGAAGTTTTCTTGGTCTTTACTTGTCAATATTTTTCCTTTTTGCTTTGTGAGCATTCAAATAAAATAAAATAAAATATATTTTATTTTTTTGTTTGGTTAAGTAGTTATTGGTTTGCATTTATAACCAGGAAAAGTTTTTCTTTCTTAAGTTCTTGGTTGTTTACTTAGGACAATAAGTAGCTCGTAGTCGAGTGAAATCCTTTTTTGAGTTTTCTGTTCAAAGATCTTGGAAAAAAAATTAGTTTGAAAAGTTGATTAAGAATTGTGTCAAGAAGAAGTTTTTTTGTTTCCATCTTTCTATTTATTTTTCTTTCATCTCTCAAACATCACTAGTTTCACTTTCATAACCTTTGACTTAAGACAAGCCATAAAAATTAATGCTAAATCTAAAAATAATTAGACTTTTTATGTTTATAGGGTCAACCAACTAGTTTAGGGTTAGGGCCTTGAATTAGGTTTGAGAGGAAACTCTTCAAGGCCATTAAATCAAACATTGGAGTCTGAGCTAGGGAGTGTTAAAAGTTCAGTATCGTGAAAGTTATCTGGGACCCCCCTCTAACACAAGGGCTAAACACGAGGTCACGTGCGGAAAGGTAGTGGAGATAACCCCTCCAAAGTCGGACCAATCGTAGTGGAGAACACATATAGAGGGCTTGTCTTGGGATTTCGTCGATTGCATTTGCCATGGAGCTTCGTGGGTCTCGAATCTATTCGAGGTCCTCAGTTGTCTTCCGAACCACTTTCTTTCGATACCCTTGACAGGTTTCGGGCTCGATACCCTGCTCATTGTGGTCTACCTGATTGTTGATTGTACCTGCCTGGTGACTGTTCGCGCACTGGAAACCTAGTTGCCTATCTTTTCTAGAGACATACACAGGTGATTGCGGGGGTATACTACGGTACCTAGGAGACATCAGTCCATGATTTGTAGAGTATACCCAGAGGGTGCTTCCGTGTTCAAGTTTCACTTGCACCGGTAAGTTTCTCTAGTGTTGGTTGTTGTGACTATTCTTCCAACTAGTTTAGTGTTTGCTTGTTTTATCTTGTAGGAATTTTTTTCTAGTGTGTGTTGTTTTTGAAAAAATAGAAATCCCTAGTGTGTCTTTGATCTTCTCACATAGTGGAGGATCATGATCTCCGTCGGTCACGAAGGCTTCTTGGCCTACCACCGGTTACACTGGAGCCACCCCCGCCACCTCTAAAGCGAAAACTAGACCAACAAGGATCGTTTGAAGCGACTGGGTCATAGGAAACTACACCTGACCAACCTCTGTTAAAGGACCTTTAAGCTCCTTTAAAGTGGGCAGTAATGGAAGAAAATGTTATCTCTTCTTCTGGGAATCCTAGTATTCCCACCACAGTTGTCATCATCGGGGGTATTCTACCTCCGAACCCACCTTTGCCAGTTTGTACCACCATGGTCTTGACCGCCTCTACCTCAAGCAGTGGTCTAAGTCCGTCAATGGCAGTGGCTACTGCTCCCTTCACCCAGAGTGTGACAACCCCTCCATTTTCATATGGGATGCCTAGCTCAAGTACGAGTCTTGTACTTTCCTTCTCCACTTTCCAGACCTTAGGTCTAGGGGCAGGGAGTTCTAACACTCCTCTGCAAGGATCCATGGGAGGCCCTTCCACCTCCTATAATGCTTTCCCTTATGGGGGAGGTCATATACCTCCTTTGTCCCCTTCACTCAGCAGAACTCACCAGCATTCCATAGGGCCAAACATACTCAATAGTTCGTTTGGAGTTGGGAGTCAAGGACTACCTTCTCATAATATGTTGGTAGGTTCGACATCATTTTATTTGTTCAAAGCATTTGGTAATAACACTTTCTCGTTGACTACTTTCTCGACTAGGGGCAACCTCGGTTATGGACAACCAAATCCCGTGCAGTGTACTATTCCTGTACAGGGGGTAAACCCAGGAATTCCTTCTGGACCACGACCTTGGAACGCTTGGCAAGGATCAGTTCCCTCATAAGGAATTTCGATCAAGAGAAACCCCTTTCACAGCCAATGGAATCCCGAGCAAGGCACAGGACCTATGCCCATGGGATCGGTATGGAGCAACCCTTCACAAATCCCTTCTAACGCACACCATGCCCACCCATCTACATCCTATTACGGGAACCAACCGATGATGTCTCCTCAAATGTCGAATCAATACTTTGGTCAAGGGCATGGTTTCTACCAGAATCCTAGCCAACAACCCAACTTTTCCTGGCAACCTGGCGCCAGTCAAAATCCAGGTCCCTTTTTCCATGGTTATCAACAACAACCAAAACTACCTTTCTTGGCAACCTTACATTTTCTAGACTTGAAAAGGTTTTTGAATGAACCCATTTGTCACAATCCACATTGGCCCCCCATGTCGATGAAATTTCCTTCGGACATACCAAAGTTTGAAGCCAAGCCTAACGAAGATCCAGGGAATCATGTGACCACCTTCCATCTTTGGTGCTCATCTAATTCGTTGAAAGACGACTCCGTAAAATTGTGATTGTTTCAACGCACTCTCATTGGGAGTGATGCGAAATGGTACATCGAGCTCGACCACTCAAGATATTCTTCCTTTAGAGAATTGGCAATGGCGTTCCTAAACCATTTCCAATTACATGTGAGATACGACGTCGGCGTAGAATTGTTGGCCAATTTCGAATAGAAAAAAGTGGACCATATCTATGATCACATTCGAAAATGGAGACACCGGAAGAGTTTGATTAAGGTACCAGTCCCACCAGCATTCCTGCTTGAGTGGTTCCTTAAGTCTTTGGTTCCCTAGCTATCTAAAGACGTCGCAACATTGGGAGTGTTTTTCGAAGAAGATGCCATCATGAGAGCGCAACATCTTGAGCTAATTTATTCTTAGTTTGGTTTACTGTACAAGATTTTGTTGGATGCACCACAATCCATACTTGATAAAACTAGACAGAGAGTTGGACAACATGCCGATGGTATTGTAGGTTCAGCACAAACAAAGCCCGCTGAACAACTAACAAAAAAATTGCAGCAATTATCTATACAACACACAACGACCAGCAAAACTATTGTTTCGGCTGCTCCCCCTACCCATACGTCGGATGTACACAGTGTGCAATCGACAAATCCAAAGGCCACCCAACAGCCTGATGGAAAGAAAAAAGAATGTAATAAGGGTAAGGGAAACCCACTAATAATCTTGGCGGGGACAACACTGAGAAACAGAAGGCGAAGTATCCGTGCAACCTGTGCGCAGAAGACCACCCGACCCACCAGTTCCCTCATCTTGCAGAGGCCCAAAAGTTTGTGTCACAGTAGTATCCTGTTGTGTTAACGAATCCATTTCAACATGGGAAAAACCTAACCCAAGCCTCTACAAGCGCAGAAGGGGGCAGTCAAGGACCCTCTCCGTCTTCAAACAATCCTGCATCCACGAATGTGTATATGATGAAAGGTGATGCTTTTATATCGAATAGAGAACATGACTACAGTAATCCAAGCACCTGTGAGAAAGGTAAAGAAGATGAAATCCCATCTCTTCCTCTCCAGATCGAGAAGACTTTGGGTGAAACAATGACACGCATCCCAAAAGGTGTGTTCAAGAAAGCTTCTCACAACCCAAACGCAAGGGTTGCCCAGAAATATTCTGTGGTGGAGGATTTGTCTCAAACCCCTTGTGTGATGTCCGCTTTGGAGGTCCTCCAAAGCTGCCCTTCCCAGAGGAAAGATTTGTTAGTCGCTTTAGGAACTGTCGAGACTTGTAATCTAGGTACAATCATGCTAGATACAACTGAATTAAAACCTCATATCCCTTACCATGTAGCATTTCAGATAGTAGTGGCCTACCCAGGAAAACTTTTACTTGGAAAATTTTCCACACAGTGGTCGATGAGGGCGCCTCAACATGCGTCATGTCGTTGGCATGTTGGAAGGCCATTGGCCAGCCCGTTTTGTCATTCGTTCCGACCACATGGAATTATCCCCTCTTTCCCCATGCAGTTAGGAAGGAAGACTATGTGCGTCGAGGTAGAAGTAGTCGACAAATCCCTTGACTACAATCTCTTGTTAGGTAGGAGTTGGACCTATGCCATGCAGGCAGTGGTCACGACAGTTTTCTGGGTCTTGTTGTTTCCACATGAGGGTTGGATCATGACCATTGATCAATTTTCCTTCTCCCGACCTAACCCTTCATTGGGGGCATCCACGGTCCCGATGATTGATAATCCTCAACCGGGTGTTGTCAACATAGGGGTTGGTTTGCACCCACCTTTGATGGGTACTTTCGATTACCTGCCTCCTCAAGGTGATTTCAAGTTCATATCCGACCACCATAAGTTTGAGATTTTCCAAGTTTCATCGTTTCGCATAACTTACTTCAATGATCCATGGATTCTTCCTTCACCATCAGCCATGATGGAAGGGATAGGGCACCGTGGTATGTCCATGCCCTTGTCTGCGGCAGAAGCAGTGTACTCTTTAGTCCAGCAAGCTCCATCCGACACCAATCCAACTCCTGCACAAGAGTTAGATCTTATTCCAGAGCCTATTTGGGCTCAAGGTTCCCTCGCTGATATTGATTCGTTAGACTTATTCTCTCCCTCAGACGAAGCAATCATTGAAGCAATGACTAGTCCGGACAAACCCTGGGATGATCTCCATCACAGATCATACTTCCTCCCAGAGTTAAGCAGAATTGAAGCAGGGGAATTCACCTGGACTATGACTGGAGATAGGTCTTGTCCTATCAATCCTTTGGCTACACATGAGGTTTATGCCGAGGGTAATATGGAAACTATCACTGCAACTATACTGAATAATATCTCCAAAACCCCTGGCATCATGGAGAATGCTTTCGTTGGAGATGACTGTTCCCCCGAAGAGATTCAAATTACAAAGACTTATTTAAAGAGTTTCGCGACGTTTTTTCCTGGTCTTATGAGGAAATGCCAGGCATTGATCCAAAAATAGTCGAACATGAAATCACAACTTATCCTGATGCCAAGCCAGTTCTGCAAAAGCTTCATCCAGTTAATCCCAGGAAAGCAGCAGTTATTAAGGTTGAAGTAGAGAAACTGCTCAAAGAGGGTTTTATCTATCCTATCCATTTGACCCAATGGGTGTCAAATCCTGTGTCAGTCAACAAGAAACAGGGCATGATTCATGTATGTACATATTTTCGTGATTTGAACAAAGCCTGTCCAAAAGATAATTTTCCCACACCATTCATTGACCAGATAGTCGATGAATGTGTCGGTTGTGAGGATTTTTCTTTCATGGATGGTTTTTCGGGATATAATCAGATACAGATCAAACATCAAGACCAACACAAAACAGCTTTCATCTTCCCATGGGGTACATTTGCCTATCGTAAGATGCCTTTTGGTCTCAAAAATGCTGGAGCTACCTTCCAGCGGGCCATGTCTTTTGCTTTCCATGATCTGAAGCATATAGTCGAATCCTATTTAGATGATTTAGCAACATGCTCTCGTAAGAGAGTTGATCATCCCACACACCTCTGACTTATCTTTGAGCAATGTCGCTACTTCTAGATTCACTTGAATCCCAACAAATGCAATTTTTTTGTGACGTCGACTCGTTTGTTAGGTTTTATAGTGTCAAAAATAGGGATCATGGTCGATCCTCTCAAGGTTGAGGCAATAGTTCAGTTGCATCCCCCATGTACAATCCTTCAGCTTCAAAATCTACAGGGAAAAGTGAACTTTTTGAGGTGTTTCATCGCAAACTATGCCGAGATCACAAAGGGCTTTATGCACTTACTGAAGAAAGACGTTCCTTTTCATTGGGACGATGTCGCTCAATGCTCCTTCGAAACATTGAAACATGCCCTCACAACTGCCCCTCTGCTTCGTCCACCCAATTATAACAAAGATTTCTTATTTTACTTAGCTGCAGCAGAGTCAACCATCAGCATGGTCTTAGTTCAGGAAAATGATTTTCTTTCAGAATATTTGATCTATTACCTGAGTCGAGGCCTCATTGGACCGGAACTCAATTATTCTCATATTGAAAAAATTGTGTTGGCAGCAATCCATGCTTTCCAACAGTTACGTCATTATATTTTGTTTTGCAAGACCACCGTCATTGTCGTTGTGAATCTGTTTCAATACGTGTTGACACGACGGGTAATTGGCGGAAATATTAGTAGATGGATAGTCATCCTCCAGGAATTTGACTTAGATTTTGTTTCGACGAAATCCAAAAATTCACTGGTGTTTGAAAAACTTATATCGGAACTTCCGGTTCAGTCAGGTGATGTTATGCCCGAAGAATTGCCTATTCAAGGAGATATGTTTTTGATAGCATCTTCGGACCCCTGGTATGGATATATTCTAGTCTATCTCCAGACTTTGAAGTGCCCCGCCTATGCTTATCGTGATGAACGTCGCCGTATACGTCATCAGGCCAAGAACTATCTCATCCTCGAGGACACTCTCTATCGTCAAGGTGTAGATTGCATTCTTTTTCAATGCCTCACTCATGAAGAAGCAGAAATCGTGCTTAACGATTGCCATATTGGAGCATGTGGAGGTCATTTGTCTGGGTTGGCAACAGCCCAAAATATTTTACAATCCGGTTACTTCTGGCCAACGTTAATCAAATATTGTATCGAATCGGTCAAGAAGTGCCACCCATGTCAAATCTTCTCTCAGAAGATGAGGGCACATCCCGCTCCCATGTTTCCTATCATCACAGTTCGTCCCTTCACCAAGTGGGAGATTGATTACACTACATGCAACCCTCCTTCAGCAAGGGGGCACCGTTATATCATTGTAGCTGTAGAATACTTCACGAAGTGGGTCGAAGCTATGCCAACATTTAAAGATGATGGAGAGACTGCAAATCTCTTTTTGTTCAACCAGATAATCGCTAGGTTCAGCATCCCGAGAGAGATTATCACTGACCATGGCAGTCACTTTCAGAACCAAATGATGACTGAATTAACATCAAATCTTGGGTTGTGGCAAGACCATTTGTCACCCTAATACCCCCAAGTGAATGGTCAGGTGGAAGCTGTAAATAAATCTCTTAAGACCATCCTACAATGAACGATCAATTCGGCCATGTAAAATTGGAATTTGATATTATACTCGGCATTATGGGCTTAAAGAACGTCTTTTAAGATTGCAACCGGTTTCTCACCTTTTCAAATCGTTTACGGACTAGAAGCAGTTTTGCCTATAGAATGTCAAATCTTGTCCCTAAAATTGGCAATACAATTACTGCCAGACACTTCTCCACTTGAAGAGTAGTTATTATACCTTGAGTATCTCAATGAGCAGCGTCGTGATGCATCCCTGGCCAACGAGGCTCACAAACAAAAATTCAAGTGTCAGTATGATCGGTCTGTTCGTCCTCAGATTTTCTCTGAAGGAGACCTTGTCTTGGTCTATGACCAGGATAAGGACTCCCTGGAGGCAAGCAAATTCAAACCCATGTGGTTCAGACCTTTCATCGTAAAAGAGGTTCTAAAAAAGGGCGCTTATTGTCTGGTAGAATTTGAGGGAAATGCTTTGGTGGAGCCTAGAAATGGGCTCTACCTCAAGAAGTATTACTCATAGGTAGGTCACCTTGGGTAACTTTTTGTAACATATGTACAGTCTTTGTACTATTACTTTCTGGTTTCTTTTGGTTTTATAGACATGTCATTTTTATGTTATCTTTTGTCATTATGGCAGATGTTAAGTGATTTAGAGGTATTCGTTGGGTACGCAGACGACGCTAGCCAGCACACTCAGAGGCTTGCCTCTGCAGCTTGGGTAATTTTTACACCTGAGGGCCAGTTATTATCTTCAGGAGGTGTATGTTTAGGCAACACCACAAACAATGTGCCGAATACAGCACAGTTATTGAGTTGCTTCATGATGCTCTGTCATTTGGTATCTCTCACCTCTGGGTCTATTTAGACGCTCAGTTGGTTGTGTCTCAGTTAAATAGAGTCTACCGTGTTCATGATCCTACTTTACACCGACGATTCCTTAGGGTATGTCTCTTAGAACGAAGCTTTGATTATATTACATATTTTCATGTTCCTAGGAGATTAAATCAAGTCACAGATACTCTAGCTAATCAAATATTAGATTGGCATATTGCACACATATAAGAAAGACATACACATGCACATGTAAATACATTTTTAAAGGCAAATATGATCCATGAGACATAAGAATACATAAAAATCCATATATAATCAAAATCATTAGAGCACATAGGTGGGTGCAAGCGCCTCAAAAATACAACCAATAACAAGTCATGGGGCTTATGCCCTCAAAAAATATACAAGTAGTTCCCTTGGCACGTGAAAAGTCCATCCTAACAAAGGACAATGCCTGTGGGCCCTATTGTAATAATCAACGGTGTTTTCCAAACGCAGAAAAATTTGAACCCATGTTTGTGGTGCCCCCACTACATGAGGTTGCATAGATGGTGGCAGATCCTCAATCTCTGCCATGGGGACTATGTGAGTGAGCGAGGTAAAATTTTTCTCTACTCATCTCAGAACCCTCTCAGCCTCACTGGCTGGAAGCTCTCCTACTACTGCAGGTCCCCCTGCGGTGGCAGGTGCGGGCCCTAGCCGAGAACGTCGCCTGTTCCTTGCATAATCCACTGGTCGCACTGGCCCCACATATACACATAATAGACACACATATGTCAAATGATCTAGTATAAAAAAAATGATATATATAAAAAAATACATAAAAATTACATATGTTTAACAAAACAAAAAAACAAAAATTGATGCAAACTTACCCATCTCTCCTCGCTCCTCGTCGAGAGGTACCGGTATCTCAGGGTCTCTCGAGAAGTTAATCCCAGCATAAGGGTAATCCTCTATGATTGGGATCTGTCGCGACAACTAAGAAAAAAAGTTGTCATCAAAGGACTCATTGGTCCTTCCTCCCCCCTGTCGTGGCAACAACACTGGCCATCTGCATATCACGGGAAGAAAGGCCTGATGCCCCCATAGCACCTCTCAAGGGTTGAAACTAGGCACTCTTTTAAAGAAGAAAGAGAAAAGAATGGTTCCAAACCCAAAGTTCCTCTGAGTCTGCAACCAACAGTCTATCAACTGCCTCTTCATATAGTCCAGTAATGTGGTGCTCCAATCAAAAATCTATGCATTTAATCACTGAACTACACAGTTCATCAGTGCATGGGAAGCCTAATGCAAAGTGGCAGACCCTGTAATCCACCTGATGAGAAACATTATCGCCTGCAGTGCTAAGTCTGAGATCTTGTTTATCGGCACTTGCAAGCTCGTCATGTCTGTACCCGCCTCACAATGGATTCCAATCAACTCCAATATGTTGTGAGGCCCAGAGGGAAACGTACGAAATTTGACTAGTTCCCCTCACCGGGAGAGGCCAGTCAAAAAGTATATGTCCTCTGTCGTTGGCACCAGCAACTGCCCCTCTAGCATAAAGGCCTCTGCGTCAGGATGTCAATAATCAACCAAGGAACTTAGTAGCCTAGGTTTTGCTCGCATGAAAGGACATAGGAAGAATTTTAGCAACCCACATTGCATCAAGGTAGCAACATCATTGGGGTCCTCCCCAACCAACGCACTAATATCCTCATGCTCTCTTTCCCTCCAGTGAAAAAACATCCTGCAAAAAACCAAGTTCAGGAGGCTTAACCCTTGCTCTTTTAAACTTTTTTCCATTAAATGAAGGGTCCACACGGGCTGTAATGATGGCAGTCGTGTGTACACGTGTGCAGTTTTTCCTCTGCCCAAGTGTACACGCGGGCTGTCATAATACAGCCTGCGTGGAGTTAGGGCCGTCTTTTTAAAGTTCGACACCCCTCCCAAAAATAAAATTAAATGCATAAAGAAAGATTTAGATTGCAAGAGGAGAGAGTTTATACTTACTTGGTCCAAGCAGATGGTTGTTTCGTCCACCGAAGCTCCTGAAATCAACTCTTTTCACAAAGGGGTAGTTTTGGCTTTTAGTCAATTTCTGAATTAACAATGGTGATAATGAGTTGCCAGCTTCTATTTATAGACTTTTTGGCCTCTTTATGTCAATTTTCGGACCCTTTTGACATTTTTTCTAAACTAAAAATCATTTAAGATGGTTCAGGAGTCTTCTTTGCATGGTCATGGGAAGTATTTCTTTGGGTATTGGGAATTTTTTTTTAGATTTGGGAATTTTGACGGTCCTTTGGTAAAAAGTCATTTTTTCCAACTTGTTGCATTTATGTCGGGATTACACCTCCACTTTCTTCATCTTGTTGTCTTTTCCGCTTTGCCATAGGATTGATCCCACCAAGTTGTGACACGAAACCATTGTTGTTGCTTTAGAAGTGTCGTAATTTGGTGGTAGATCTTATCGTAACATGGATGCCCTAGGTAGATCCTGGTTGCATTATGGTGTCCATGTTGTCACTAACAACTATAGGCTCGGGAGTCCCTTTTAACTTTTCCTGATTACGAGTTTGAGCCTCATTTGCATGATTCCTTATCACTCTTGACCTCACCCTCAAGACTCCCAAAACATAACGAGTCTTCTTTTAAGCCCTTTTCAGATGCTTTAAACATGAAAAGATTGTCAAGCGATCTTGTTGCCCTTCACACTTGCTAAACTGAAATTTGAAGTCACGTTTGTTCAACGATAGTTTACCCCTTTTTCGGTCTAGATGGTCAACTGTACGAACAAAGGTATACTCTAGGAGCCTCGGTTCTCTAGAAGAGTACTCTCAGGTATAATTTTAACCCTTTTTCGGGCCTGAGGGACTAAATTTATGAAAAAGGAACCCCCACGGAGTCCATAGTTAATCTCTTTTCAGACTCCCTAAAATTGAAAATATCGTCGAGTGACCTTATTCTTTCACACTCATTAAAATGGTCCAGAAGAACATTCCTGACGGAGTCCATAGTTAATCTTTTTTCAGACTCCTTAAAAATGAAAAAATGGTCGAGTGATCTTGTCTTTATCACACTCATTAAAATGGTTTTGAATAAACATATTTTCGGTGCTAGTTTACCCCTTTTTCGAACCGACTCGACTACCTTTGAAAAAGGTACCCCATTGGAGTCTCCTTTTACATTTTTTCAGACTCTCTAAATATGAAAAATAGTCGAGCTTACCTTCTCCAGGATCGTTAAAGTTACATCGAAGGACGTTATCATTGTGTGTTTTGTTAACCACGTTTACATACCTGCGTCTTTGGCCTAATGTCGACTCCATGTTTCTCTCAATTGAACCATATGAAGCATGCCTTATATGCAAGCCCTGTAGCACTTTGCCTCTGTGTCTTGACACCTTTGGCCCCTGGAGGATTTTTCCTGAGTGTCATTTTCCTGCATATGTCCCTTTTCCCTGATCATCCTTATGTTTTGTGCACTTGGAACTAGTATGTTTGCGACACTTGATCCTCCTTTGTAACATAGCATTCTTTTATTCTTTTTCCAAAATTATTGAAAACGACAAAAAGAAAAAAAAAATCAAATATACCCCAAAAAGAGGAAGGGAAAAGTATTTTCTTTGTATTGGCAGCACAATGAGTCGCCCTTGGATAAAGCACATCCTTTCATTTGTCCGTCAAACCCTGGGATTTAATATGACCTTAGGAAGTTGTTCCCACTACATTGAGTTGTGTCCTCCTCTGTTTGGTTATCCTTCTAAACATATGGAGAGTTTGTGCTGCCTCCTGCATCGTGAACTTATGGCAATGCCATGCTGCCTGAGTATCATCATTTGTCATGATATTGTCCAAGGGAAGTTTTTACCAAGCCTGAGTTGGCCCCTCTGCAATTTGTCTCTTTCCCTCATGCTCGACCATCCCAAAAGTCCAATCAAGTATTTTTTCAAAATCAATGAAGCCTTCAGTCTGATCATCAAGATTCTCTAGTCCATGATCGATGAGTCATCGAAGAACTCTGGGTAGTGAATTTGTACACTCATATTACACTCCTACCCTAGTTTTGAAGATTTTGAAGTTGTTGCTCGAGCTCTTAAGACCTCATCTCCAGTCATCAGGCCTTATCATCTTCTAAAAGATGGATACTATATATGTATATCTTTTTGATTTTGAGATGTAGATCTGTTGTGTATTGCTCACGGCTACACGTTATAGAGTTATATGACATGGATCTACAGTGCATTTGATTGGTATCTATGATTTTATTTCATCCCGAGCATGGTTATGCCCACCTTGGTGAGACAATTTTTATTTTGCAGATGGCACCTCCTGAATTTTGGTCCTTGGGCTCACCGGTGTGTTACGTTGATAAAGATTGATAATGTATTTCGGCCATCAGATTCTCTTCTGACCTCACACATTAGGGGAGATCTGTTATAACCCTAATTTGCACCAGACATACTTACCTGGCATCAGGCCATCTCAGACTCCTTCTTTGCCAAAACACTATTGAACAACTCTTCTTAAAAAACTCCTTTATAAAGGCCCATGTTCCCTGATCCATTACTGCATGCATGTACACACTAGCTACCCCAATACAGCCCGCGTGTACCTACAAAAGCATGGAAAAAGGAAAGTTGTTGACGGAACACACAACTTTGGGCAAGTTAACTAAACCTTTCGGGCATGCATGGCCGGTCATTCGACCAAATACCTAGCTCCTTCTAGCCTGTAAAAGAAGGGGTAGGGGTCCCATTTGAAAGAAGGAAAATCATAGTAAAGAGACTATACCCAATTGAGCATTCCCCTTGTCCCAACATTTAGCCATCCTTGTGCAAAGAGAAGTATAGAGCAAAGCAGTTGGAGGAAAGTTGAAGAGGAGCCCAAGACCAGTTTCGAGGAGCAGTGCCGACCACATATTGTAAGTTTACTCTTGTGAAGATTAATACAAAAGGGAATACTTTTCCTGTCTCGCCATATCATGTGTTCAAGTTGAATGTTTATTTTATGATATTGTCACAACTAACCCAGCAATTAGTATATAAAATGCATGCTCACAGCTTTTTGTTTGTTCATGTGTGAATGCAGGTCATCTTTGGGAGGAAGATTGCAATCGAAGACCGAGTGAAAGCAAAGGGATAGACATCAAACGAAGGACTTAAGGTAGAGTTACCGAATCTCATTTACACCTTTGTATTGCATGAATGTTGGGTTTTGTGTTGGGAAAATAGGAAAGAGTAGAGGCCTTTTAAATGGTCATTTTCTGCATGCATGATTAGAGCCCTTAAATTCTAATTCCGTAGGAGGGATTCCCACCCACAACAGGTGGAGTGCCTTCTTTGTAGGTGAGGTAAATTCCAAGGACGTGTGAAAATAGGTGGATTGCTCTTCTTCAAAAGTTGATAAGTGACATCATAAGTAGAGCGCCTACCTTGGAAGGGGCCTCCTAGGGAGAAGCACTCTCCTCCAAATGTGTACTTCTCCAAATATGTATAAATTCCTTAAAATATGTAGAAGTGCCTCTAAGGTGGATGAGTACCTAAATGAAACAACATAAAGCCAAGCACCCTCCTTCAAAGTGGAAAAAATCCATACTTATTCCAAATCTCTTAACATAGTCATGTGCATCGAACTCTGTTTAGAATAACCCTAATTGTGCTTGGGCCAAATCTAGGGTTAACAGACTGAAAATTGGAGCTCAATCCATTAAGGATACTGGATAATAATGTTTTCAACATAGTGTAAGAATCAAAATTAAACCTCAATAATTGTATGCATGCAAGGAATCCTCCAGTTTTATTGACTCTGTGAGTTTCACTTGTCTAGCAGCTTCCTCTGTGATGATATTCACCTTTATGTAATCCTTACAAAGAATACACATGGACTCCACCATTAAGCCTTTTGGCTACCAAAGTCTCTTTATCCATACTTAAACATTGCAATATGACAATATATGAT
>JASDQU010585757.1:85956-98618 GCA_032191745.1 Picea mariana | reverse complement strand
GAAAGTTTTCTGGAACTCTTTCTCATCCTGAGAAAGCCCTTCTTCCGATGCCATCTTCTCGCTGTGAGAAGCTCTCTTTCTCAATCCAATTAATGGATTCTCTGCAACAAGCTCGCCTTCACCACGTTGTAGCTTTTCCCTGGTTAACATGCAAAACTCAAATCCAAACGTCAACTAGCTCTGATACCACTTGATCCGTCAAGATGTTTTAATGATTGTGGTTGAGTTTTTAATTTCATGTATTAATTAATCATTTGAGAAGCTTAATGAAAGAATGAGGAAATAAGAGGAATTATGACATCCATATACACATATGAAGATCTGAAATGAAGTAATAAACAAAAAACCATAGCAAGAGAATTGATAACGGAGTTCGACACAACGTTGCCTACGTCTCCGGGCCTTTGTCTCTGTGGGGGAGG
Organism: Picea mariana; assembly: GCA_032191745.1. Classification (NCBI taxonomy): domain Eukaryota; kingdom Viridiplantae; phylum Streptophyta; class Pinopsida; order Pinales; family Pinaceae; genus Picea; species Picea mariana. The sequence continues at coordinate 98,196 of JASDQU010585757.1, read as the reverse complement.
CTTCTTTATTTCTATCCAAAGTTCAAAAATACATTGCAGCAGTGCCAATTGGCTACAAGACTGATCTGGTCATGTTCTTCCAAATCTCTAGAACCCAGCAAAAGAAACGGCACGCAAAACGGATGATCGGAGCTCCCAGAAATGGCCCGCAAATGTCTGCTCCTCAACAACTTCCCTGCATAAAAATGGCTTTGGCTTGGCTTCCCTTCAGCATAACTCTTCTCTGACTGTCTTTCATGGCCTCAAACAGGCCTGGTTTTTATAGATCTGAAGTTGGTTATCCATCCCCAACTTCCTCCCAAAATCTAGCCTCCAAAAATGCCCAATATCTCCCAAAAATGGATAAAATCCATTAATACAAGCATAAAATCAATTAAAAATCCCACAAACTATATACATAAACCCACTTTAGATTTAATATGGGCATAAGCCCCTTATACCCAGCGCGCACCCCTAACTACACGATCATATAGCTCTTAGGTGGCCAAGCGCCAGCCCAAAGGGCTGTGCACTGGCCCCTAGTCCGAACTCTGTGGTCATGTGGCAATAGGTAATGGGATCGCGCCCTTATTATGTGCTAACGCCCCAATATTCCAGCGGCTAAACCACGGTCATATCCCCGAAAGGAACGAAGAACCGGTGCTTACGATGTGCGCTGGAGGTTATACACAATCCACGCTCTCGGGTTTATGTGGGTTACGCGACCTCCTTTTTGCGTCATATTACAACATATTCACTTTATATAATTAATGTTTGGCTTATATAAACAAGCTTCACACATGGCGCGTTGGTGGTTGGGACTTTACCAAATACTTTGCCCTTACAATCAGGTCGCAGGGTCGAACCCCATGAGCTTCATAACATTTTACTAAACATAGTAACCAATCACAGGGTGCCATGTGGCAACCCACGCCTGGGCCACGTGGCACCACCACATTTGCCTATTGCATGCCATGTGTCAATCGACAGTTGGTCCACCATCAGCTGCACGATCCATTGTGTCTCTGCCACATGTCCTCTCCAGAAGTTGCCACGTCATCTCCTGCACAGTCAGCATGCTGATGTCATGCTGACATCAGCATTGACTTTTTGACCAATTGACCTTTGACTTTTTCCTATTTGTGTTTTCGATCAGAATGCGATATCTTTCTCATACGGAGTCTGTTTGACGAAGTAAATATATGGTCGGAATCAGCAAGACGAGACGGACGCAATGGCATTGGTTTCATCGGATTCCGAGCACTTTCATTTTGAGCCTTTTTTAGCCCTGTCAAGCTCCTAGATCCGATTTTGGATCAATCCTCATAGCAGCAACCCTCAACTCAAGAGGCACTTTTATCTCTTCCAACCTATTCCAAAGGTTTTTCCTATGAACCATGTCAAAAGCTTTTCTGAAGTCAACATAAAAACAAAAATGATTGGTTTTAGTATTGCAGAACTCCTCTGCAATGATCCTAAAGGTAACAAGATGGTCCTCAGTTGAATGATATCTCCTAAACCCGACATGGCCTTTAGCTATTTTATCGTGACTTTCTATCCAAAGGCTAATCTTTTTTTCCAAAATAATTCCATAAAGCTTGGCTAAAATCGAGCTAATCATAATGGTCCTATAATTAGAGGAAATGTTTTTATCCCCGTTTTTAAAAATAGGAACAATGAGGCTTTGCATCCAGGGTTTAGGGAAGCCCTGCTTGACTGCTAAATAAAATATCGTTTGTATGTGAAGGATAAGGATAGGCCCTCCGGTTTTAAAAATTTCAGCTTGGTAGCCTTCAATGTCCTTAGATTTCCCATTTGCAAGCCACTTAACCCCGAACTCTATGTCATCTAAAGAAAAAACTTCATCCTCTATAGGGAAAATAGGAATGGTCGCCATGGCATTAGGGAACTCGTAAATACTTTTAAGGTAGGAATTCTAGTCTCTTAAGGGAATCATATTATTTTCTTTAGTATTGTGGTTTAGAATTTGGCTCCAGAACTTCTTAGGATCCAACTTAGATAGTTGTGAAAGCTACTCTTGCCTTTTATTGATATAGTACTTTTTTTCCCTTTTAATTAGGGATTTGTACGTATTGATCTTATCGAGTTTTAAGTACTCATTAGAAGCATCCCTAATGTATTTCCTAGCAATTTTACATTATTTATCATATCAAGGGTTGGACATTCTATTGTTCTTTTTACAAGACACCTTGAAAGAGAACTTGTTAATAGAAGTGGAAAGGGTAGTTGTAAAAGTATGATAGAGTTCTTCAATGTTTTCCTTATAAGTTAGGAGATGTAATTTACTATTTAAATCCTTTAAGAAAAGGTCAACTTTACTTTTGTCAAAGCACAATTGTCTTTGATTATCAGAATTATCTTCAATGACGCTCTTGTGCATGGCAAAGTTTAGAGTTAGGGTTAAAGGTTTATGATCAGAGTCGGTTCATAGTCATTTAAAAGGTCAAAAGTTTTTATTTGGTTGGAAACGAGGATATCAGATATCACATAATCTACGACACTACTACCTAGCCCATGAATACAAGTCAGCTAGTTGGAGTTTGGCTACTTCATTACTCCATTGCAAATTATTAGGTCTTGAGAGTTGTAGAGCTTGACCAACTCAATACCAAACAAATTCTCAATTAGGTCTTCAGAGCTTCTTTTGTAGTTATTAGATAAAACAAGGTCCTCATCTAGCCATAAAGGATTATGGTTGGAATCAATGCTTAAAAGAGCAGCTTGTTTAGTTGCAGTACTAGCATTAAAGTCTCCTAGCAGGAGGATATTACCTTCATTTTTCAAAATATAAATATCTTGTTCTAAATTATTATAGGGACAATTGCTATCTAGATTGTTTTTCTTATAAAAAGTAGAATTAACAGATGCAAAATAACAAATTGTTATATACATCTTCTTATCATTGGTGTCTGAAATTTCTATCCAAATGTACAGATTGAGAGAGTAGATCTTATGAAGTTGAATGTGAGAAAAAATGTTCTTTCTTATATAACAAGATATGCCTCATATCCCTCTACAGTGGGAATTTTTGTTCCATGTCGACCACAAGACAAACCCTTCTATGTTAGGGACCTTAGACTCTTCATGCTCCCAAGTTTCAACTAAACAAATAATTTCAATGTCACTTGGGATCCAACTTATCATAGGACCTTTGCACTATGGAAAGCCACGACAGTTCCAAAAAAGGATCTCGAGTGTCTCGAATTCCTATTTATTATTATCCTTATAGTCTCTATCCCTAACAATAGTTTTTTTATTTCTAATTATTGCCCATTTTCCTTCTTTCCTGGCTTCTTTTACCTTTTGAATTTCCTTCCTTAATTCAGCTTAGTCTTTGGGAATGAGGTCTTCATTTATAAATATTCATGACCCTTTTAAGCTCGGAGATTTACTGAGTATGCTATATTTATGGTCAGTACAACTTACTTTGACACACATCAACCTATCTTTGTGATCAATTATTTGTCCTAGCCTCTTTGCTTCTATGAGGTAACTTGTATCAATTTGTGATTTATTATTTAATTCTTCTTTTACTATTCCCAGTGTATCCTCTTCTTGTTGTTCTTTTATACCAAAAATTATGAGGTTCAAGGCTCTTTTATTACGTTCATGGTCCAGTTCAATTAGCTTATTCATTTCCTCTTTGATGGGTTTGATATCCAATTTGTTTTGCAGATTACCAAGGGTCAAATTTTTGGTTAGTTTTTCTTCTAGCTCTTTAATCATATCTCTAAAGTTGTGTTTTTCTTCATCCTCTCCTTCTTGGGTTGATTGTTTGTGTTTTACCATTTCTTGAATCATATCCTTCATTGTCTGCAATTCACTCTAGAACCCTAAGAATCTATCATGTATTTGAGTTTAAATTATATCTTTGAAGAGTCTAATTTTTTTATCAAGCATTGCCTATAGCTCTATTTGGAGTTTTACGTCTCTTTCTTCTTCACTCCTTTTTTCTAATGATTCTAACTCTATTTGGCTTTTGGCATCTCTCTCTTCTCTCCCTAATAGGCCATGTTTTTGGAATAGGTGGTGGAGTGCTCATATTGAAAAGAAGTGAAAAAATGTAACAATTATTACTAGATTATAAATATATTTTAAATTAAAATTGAATCAATGTAAAAAGTGACTCACCTGATTTCAGTGTCTAGGTGCTCAACTAGTAGAGGAAGCCAGAACTAAAAATTATTCAAAATTACAAAGAGCATTCTGAAAACCACAGAGAAGTTCCCCTCACTGAGAGACCATGAGCTCAAAACCATAGAGAAGTATTATGGTTCACATCACCTCGAGGCATAATCTAATCTCACTTGTCTTTTTATGTATGGGAACCAAATTAGACACCCATTTAGAATATTTAACCGGAAACCATAGAGAAGTATTGTGGTTCACATCACCTAGATGAACTGCAAAGATTATTCTCGTAAAAAATGGTAAAAACAACAGAAAAGTATTATTCATGTTCAAAACCACAAAGATATAATGTTAGAAATAAAGGCTTTGAAAACTTTAATTTACACTTGTGACATTGTCAATAGTTGCCAACAACTAAATCTGTCCAATTCTACTTCAACTTTTAAAAGCATGGAATAATCACTCTCATTTATCTTTTTGTTCTTAGGCTATACACAAATAATACATTATTACAAGTTTCAAGTATTCCATAATTACTTTAATTTTTTTCATTTGAACTATATACAACTATTAAATTAAAACATTTCTAAAAGACAAAAATAAGCAGTTTTGTTGCCATTCACTTATTTATATATATATTCTTTATATCTTAATTTTTTTTATTTAAAATCACTTATTCTAATAATTTATTCTAAATAATATTGTATTTTGAATTATTTTATAACTACCTCGCTCACATGAAAATATATATATATATAGAGTTGTCTCTTATTTTAACTCCCCACGAATTAATTTACGGAGTTTGTCATTTTCACCCACGTGACTGAAAATATATATATATATATATCGTTGTCTCTTATTTTGAACTCCCCGCGAATTAAGTAGCTTGTCATTTTCACCCACGTGACTGAATAACCATGTATTTCAATAAATTATTAATTATTTAAGACGTCTACCCAATGGCTTGGCTTCCCATTACATTATTGGTGGTACGATAATGACATTCCTCAAGAGTTTCAACAACCACATGACTTCCTAAACAAAACAACAAAATAGCGTGACAATGACATTCCTAAATAAAGCAACAAAATAATCAACCTCGCACATGTCTTAAATAAAGCAACAAAATAATCAAACTTGCACATGTCTTAAAGGTTTTGGACGAAAATGAGTTCCTAAATAAAGCAACAAAATAATCAAACTCGCACATGTCTTAAAGTTTTTGGACGAAAATGAGTTGAGTCTAGACGACTTCTCAAATCTAAAACCATAGAAAAAACTTGATATGATGTGGATGGTCTTTGGTGTTGGTGAATTCCATTTTTAAACATGATTTAAAATATGAAAAAAATTGTTTTTTTTTTTTTTTTTTTCCACGGGAAAGTTTTTTGATTATATATAACAGTATACAATGTTTTTACATAGCAGCATTACAATATCCATCCCGGAGACTCAGCGAGGTTCGATCACAAGACCTCCTCCCAACACTTGGAGAAAGGTGCGCTTGTCTACCGTTTGAGCTACAAGAAAACGAAAAAAATTGTTTAACATGACTAGAAAATGATTGTTTAATTACTTGATATTACCAAAACTCAATCCATGGTGGTGGGTGTATGAGTTTGAATATGTGTGGGAAAAGGTGGCATTTTTTTAATATATGAGGTTGTAAAATAATGAAGAGTATTTTGAGATGAACCTAAATTTTAATGAAAATATATTTTTAATATTTTTGACAAATCCAAAAAATTGTTAAACTGTTGTGGGAAGCGGAGATGAAAAAACGATTGTGGAGGGTTTTAACATACTGGGGCAAACGGATCACAATTACGGGTACTTACTTGGGAGGGAGCATATTGATGGAATAAACGAAAAAATTTAATAATAATATTGAGTATAAATTTCATAATATATCAAATTTAATGTTAAATTAACTTCAATTGTTATCTTACTTTGATGGGGTGCTAGATGTCAATGCCACAACATTTCACATGTGTTTGGTTGAGGTCAGCGTGAACGATGAGGTATAAGAAATCAAGGAGATGAAGGGGAAGGAGTAAGACTAGGGCATTCAATTTAGAACCAACCCATCCATCCTGTAAGCTTACTAATGATTTCATGACAAGATTGGTATCATGTGCCATTATGGAACTAACATGTACTTGGTTATTTTAAGCATGGGCTAATTGTGAAGGTCTAGGGTTCGTGGTGGCTATTGCAATTCTGGCATACGACGATGACGGGGACCTCCTACACAAACCTGGTCTCGACGACTCATTTTTTATTCTACAAGTCAGTTATCTCATCTTACTTCCTCTGCTTTGTGGTTCATCTCTTTCTAGTTCCATTATTATGGCTCTTCTCTTGCAATTTGGAAATTTTGTAGATCTAAGTTGGGTTAGCCTCAATTGTTGGGTTCTTTCACCGTGGACCTCTACCCCTTATCTTAGAAACAAAATCTCCCCTCCACTTGTGCCTACCATAACCCCTTTTCATCACACACTCCCACGACCTATGTGTGTCACTACCTTCGCCCCTTGCCTCCCCTACTACCCAGGACCCTTCTCCTCCTATGGAAAGGTTAAGCAAAGAACGATACTTGAAATCCAGTAAGAAAGGGCCCAACAGGAGGTCTATACTAGAGAACACAAAACCTACCCCCAGAAAATTACCTCGGTATGTCACTGAAGTCAAGAAGAATGCCATGAAGGCAGCCAAAGATTTATGTACTATGATCTCTTTTGAATTCAAGGAAGATATGGATAAAGTACATAAATTGGTACTACAAAAGAGCAAGAGGTTATCCAAAGAGTAAATTGAGGATGAATTCGAGGGTTGGATTCCTGACACGGGATTTTCTTGATCTGGGGACACAAAGATCTTTAGGTTGATAGAACTTTATTGGCTCATCAAAGCATTCATCACGCAAATTGTGGAGGAAAAATCCCACCAACGACAAGCCATCCTCCATAAAATGGGTTTAATGGATAGGAAATTTAAAGTTGTATTTAGAGTAGTCTTCAACATTGGCATCATTGTCTTCAACTAATCTGGATTGTATAGAGAACAAAATGAAAGGAAGGAATATGAATGGACACACATGCGCACACATAGAAATATTGCAGAGAGCATCGTAATATAGTGAGAATCAAATTCTATTAATAAATGAAATAGGAAAACAATGTGAAATGAAAAGCAATACAAACTAGCTAGAATTGTGGTAGCTTATCTTTGAAGAGAGAGGTGTTGGCTATGCTCATTCTCAAAAGAGAATTACAAGAGGCCAAAATGAGCGTTTAACATAAAGTACTAAAACCTAAGAGGAAAAACCCCTAAATATTCAAAACCCTAACCCTAATATATGAAGTAGCAAGAGGAATGTGAGCTCAGAGGACTCCTCTAGTTGATATGTCAACTTCCCGAGGCTGCAACTTTCACATACAAACTTTATTCGAGGCACACAATAGCACGTTGGAAATATCTCAATGAGAAAAAAAAAATCGATCAAAGATAGGGATGCCATAGAAACCCTAATCTATCATAGGGCCAAAAGAAATTGTTTAATGCCTTAAAAATGCGCCAGAAATTTGGAACCTGAAAAACTATAGAAAATTTTCCAAGATGGGGAATTGTTCTCAGTTAGTGGGAGAGGTGGTTGGCCACCAATATCCACCTGGATCAATCATCTCCCCCAAGAAGAAATGGTCTCCATTGTGTTAAGTGCCTCCATTAGATGGGGAAATGTTTGTTGACTCTGGCTCCTAGTGAACCATTGGCCTTAGTGAAGAAGTTGTCCTACTTTGAAAACCCGATAGAGTTGAAATTTATGCTAGTGGGTGCCCTTCATCTTGGTGTCCATGATACCGTCCATTATAGCATGTTCAATGCAATCAGGGTTGATTTTTGTAGGGTCCAAATGCTCAACCACCACTGAGGTGTCCAATAGAGGTGGAAAATATGGTCCAAGCAACTCCGCATTAAAAATTAGGTGCAAGCCAAGGAAATGGGAAATACTCAATTCAAAATAATTCTGACCCATATATTTCGTGATGGTGTAAGGTCCATATCTAAGTGTTCTGATTTTCCTATGAGGTGCTCTTTCTACAAATGTAACCACACCTTATCACCAACCTGAAACTTGTGTGGAACTTGATGTTAGTCATATCACTGCTTGTACTTGGAATTGGCATTGTGTAGGATATCATGAACCTATTTGTTGGATGTGTTGGATCCATTAAAAAAAAATAGCTACTCTATTTGCCTCGGTCTAAGCATGGGAGGAATCTTCCTGTGTATATGCAATGGGCATAGCTACATCAATTGGGTCAATGGTTGGAACCCCAAGCACACTTGAAAATGGCCATGGCCAATATATTTGTGGAGGGCTCATTTGTAACTATGTTGAACATATGGAAGACTCTCACATGTATGTGGATGCTTGGAGTTGTACATATGCAAGATATGCACAATCATCMTGTTCAACACCTTGTTTTCCCCATCTATTATGGGGTGGAAGGAAGTCGATTTGGTTAGCTTGGTGTCCATAAAATACCACAGGCTAGACAAAAAGGTACAAATGAATCTATTATCCTTGTCTGAAAAAATGGTATGTGGTAGCCCAAAATGAACCCAAACACGCTGAAATAATAGCTTAGTAGTGGATTTTGTTGTGATACTCTTCTTGCACGGTGCCAAAGTGGCCATCTTAGAGAACTGATCGAAAACCACAAAGACACAATCATTACCATGCTTGGTGGAGGGAAATCCTGACATATAATCCATGGAGACGGACTCCCATGGCTTTCCTGGGGTAGGTAGAGGAGTGTACAACCCATGCATTTTAATGGTAGGTTAGTAATGGCATAGGTAGTGCATGATCTAATATACCTACTGATAAATTGCCAGAATTTTGGTCAATAAAAATACTTATGAAGTATTGTTATTGTCTTTTCCACACTGAAGTGCCTTGCTATCCAATTGTAGTTTGCCTCCAAAATTAGTTTTGCACAATAGATTGAAGGAACACAAATGTGACCTAGATAGCACAAAAGTGCATCCTAGAGGTGAAAGTTTGAAACTTTTTACCTGTGCCCTGTGTTTGATATGTAGTAGCAAAATCAAGGTCAGTGCCATACAATTAAGGCCACCGAAAGGTCTCATGCCTACAAGAATTAAGAACTATGGTTAGTGTCACAATCAAGGGTTGGTTGAGGTTGTTTGCAACATGGTTTGTGATGCCCTTCTTGTACTTAATGTTCAACTAGAATTGTTGCAAGTGTGTGGACCACTTATGATGGAGGTTGTTTTGTAACTTTCCTTATGTTTGCATGAATTGCAAGGGCTTGTGACAATGTGGATGATCATTTCCTTTCCTAGAAAATAATTCTTCCACTATCGACGTGCCTACAAAATGGAGTGCATCTCCTTATCATAGGTGGGATACCTATGAACAACATCGGAGAGTGTCTCGTGGTATTAGGACAATGGATGTCCATTTTGAGTGAGGACTACATAGTTGGAAGCATCTGTCTTAATCTCAAATGATCGTTGCAGGTCTGGCAGAGTGAGGACTAGTGTTGAGTAGAGTCAACATTTCAAATCCTCAAATCATTTGTGTTGTGACTTAAACCGGGAAAACTTGGCTTTAGCTCCACCCTTGGTCACTTGAATTAAAGGACAAGTGATATGAGAGAACCCCAACATATTCTACTGTATAAGTTAGCAAGGTCAGAGAAGTTGTAGAGCTCTGTTAGAGTCATTGGGGATGGACAATTGCAAATGAATTGAATCTTGGTTGGGTCCACATGCACCCCATGTTCATCCACGATATACCATATATACTTAATTCTCTGCATGCCAAATGAGCATTTTACCAGATTGGGATATAACTTGTGTTACCATAGGGTGCTCAAGATTTGTTGTGTTGCAAATTTTCTTCCCAAGTCCTGTTGAAGATGAGGATCTCATCCAAATATATGACCACAAAAGAGTTTGTGAATGGCCGTAGGATATCATATGTCATCCTCATGAATGTTGTTAAAGCATTATTCAAGCCAAAAGGCATGACCAACCACTCAAGAAGGCCTTCTTTAGACCTGAAGGCAGTCTTCCATACATTAGTTTGTTCAATCAGAAACTGGTGGTAGCCTGACTTCATATCAATCTTACTATACAACTTGGCACCCTTAAACTGATAAAAAAGATCGTCAATCTAGGGGATTAGGTATATAGTGATCTTTTTTAGGGCTTTATAATCAATACAAAATCACTCATAAACAACATGATGTTTCCACATATAGGGTTGTCCTAAAAGAAGGTCACAAAATTCAAGTGGGGAAACATCATACAACACCTCATCTTTGAAGGGTTGATGCCATAGGATAGGAAATATTGTTGGCTGATGTAGATGTCTCAACCCTGGCTCAACCAACCAATGGTGTATGGTTAGGGGTGTGGCATTGTCGACATCTTCAATCTCTTGGTGACCTCGATCGATATTAGGTTCTTCTAGATACCACGGTCAACAATGAAATGTAGTCGAGTCCCCTTCACCCACATCTGTGAATGGAAAATACATTCCCCCTCCTCAAGCTCCTTTGACTCTTCTAGATGGATATTTGCAGTTGCGATGGTAGCACTGGTTCTGCATCAATGACTTGATTTCCCTTATCCTTCTTTGAATCAAAGTTCGAGCTAGAGTCCAATTCATTTTCTTCCAACTCGACCAACAATGATTTTTCCAAGTGACATCCATCGGTGTTGTGCTAGGGGATTTTGTAGAAATCACACAACTTTCCAGTGTCCTTCTTGAAATTCTCATTAGCCTTCTTTGCCTATGACTTGGATTGGTCTTGAGGTTGGATATACTAGGAAATCTACCAATGTTTTTTTAGAAGCAAATTCAATGTAATGAGGGAACAAACCTTGATTGTTTAGTGCTTCCAACCCTCTAATTAGGAGAAAATCAAGACATTGACGTTGCCATACTAGGGAACCTCCATTCAATTTAACTTCTTGTACAATGATGTCGCCTCATCATACTACAGTCACACCGCAATATCTCATCTCTCGCAATGATTTTATGCTGGTTCATATAATGAGTAGTTTCATTAATATTATAGGGTGTCTGACTTCACTAAAATATCAATGCAAGTGGATGATGAGGAGCGATGGATTATGAAGACATGATACATGTTGGTACTTAACATTCAATGTATGGTTATTCAACATGAATCCTAGGTTAATTTTTATGATGATCTAGGTCTTTAAAATATCTGAGGCGAGAGTTTTGCGATTGCTTGAGTTCTCTGGTATCTCAGTGTCCATAGCTAGGACTTGTGGATCCTTATCGTATGGTCGTGGACACTAACCAAAGGTAATACCACTTTCATGCACTTCTTGGTTCATATTCCTATAAATAGAACATAGTTGGGGGTTGGCAAAGTGGAATTTACAACTAGTCGTGTCTTATGGGATCCCATTACCAATCAAGTGCATCCCTCAACCCTGTGTGGTAAACTTGTCAACATATCCTCCATCTATTTCTCCTTGGCCCCAATCTATAGAAGACAATAAGAAATGAAAACACAAGAGATGAAGGGTGGTAATGGGTTTTAGGATGAGAGTTAGTGTAGTAAGCGCAGACGACCAACAAAGGCATACCATCGCAAAAATTMAACTCAACGAACCGGAAGKGCTCAGGTTGAGGCTATGAAAGTAGCAATRGACTACTACAATATAATTCAGGCTGGCATCAAGCAAGAAATAAATAAAATGGAGAAGAAAATCAAGAAGAAGAGGATGGAGATACAACTCGAAGCTAGAAGCATAATATCTAGCCTGGGTTATAGATATCAGTTTCTCCAAGTCTAGAGACACAAAAGTTTCAGAATGATAGAATTGTACTAGCTTAAAAAAGCCTTCATAACACAAGTTGTAGATGAAAAGGGGGAGCAACAAGATGCCATCATCAAGGACTTGAACTTGCTTCATAAGAAATTTGATGCAATATGCAAGACTGTGTTCAATGTGGAGATAGTGGTTCTAGGGAGAACAAAAGACCAACAAGCTCCAGTTATAGTTGAGAACCAAACTTCTACTTCAGAGGGAACC
>JASDQU010585757.1:58401-71939 GCA_032191745.1 Picea mariana | reverse complement strand
TAAAAAAAATAATAAAATTTAATATTTAATCTAAAACTATAGAAAAACTCAACACATTTTTGGTAAACAAAAGAAAATAAATAATATTTTTTTATTATTTAAAAATTAATATAAATTAATTTATTACAATTAAGCTTCCTCAAAGGAAGTGAATATTACACTCCATGTTCCTTTGTTTTAATAGATGGACAATGATATGTAAGGAGCTAAAAACATAAAAAGAGATATTTAATATTATTTTAATATTATTGAATGTATCCACTTTTATCCATAAAAGTCTACAACATAATAAATAATATTATAATTGCATTGAAATGAGTGAAAGTTGCAATAAGACTTTAAAGTCTTTGGCCAATAAGAGACGAGATAAATCACATTTAAATTTTTACTAAAAATATTATTTATCAAAACTTTGGTAAAACTTTGGTAAAATGGATACATATTTTATGGTCAACCATTGATTAATAGTTAGTCAACACTAACTCAATGCTATATACCATGCCTATCGAACAGGTATAATAACCCTTAAAACTTTAATAACGGTAATCTTTAATCGTAGATATAAGTCAGATAAAAATTAAACTGTAAACAAATAAATAGACATGTGCATATATATATGAGTAGCTTGACTTGACTTTTGAGTATTGTAACAACTTAGGGATTGCCTTCCCAAGTTCCCACTTGTATTTAGTTATGGGACAGAGGCTATGCTCAGGGGCAGAGGCTATGCTTATGGGACTTCTATTTAGTTATTCTCGTTTTCTTCCTGAATGAATGTACAGTCGGAAAAGAAGCAGAGCAGTGATGGAGGAGGTCACGGGATCGAACCTGAAGCTATCGATGCCATTTAGAAGCAGAAGCGTACTAAGGGAACAAGCCTTGGCTGCCTGGCGCTTCCAACCATCGGATACAGCCAAAAATCAAGGCGTTGATGCTGCGTGGATCTTCCAGGCCTCTCAGCAAGACATGGAAATCGTAACGAGAGCGCTGGAGAGGGAATTGAACTCCAGACCAGACGAAGGAGTGGTCATCAGGAGTTCGAACGAGAAGAATGTAGGACCTTCCACGAGCGAGGTAGCGCCGTCGTCCATTTCCAGTTGTGATCTGGTCAACCCTTCCCAGGCCGCCGAGGAAGCAAAAGCAAGCCTGGAAGTTTTGGATTCGACGGCTCAGGGGAATCGAACCGCGCCCGCAGAGGCGTTGTCAAAATCCTGTAATAATCAGAGATCCATCCCGGCGATGAGTAATTTCATCGGCAAGGGGCGGTCGCGAAGGGGAAACAGGGCTCCGATCACGATTATGACGTCCGATACGGCTAAAAACCAAGATATTGACGCTGCGTGGTTCTTCCAAACCTCCCAGCGAGACATGGAAATCGTAACGAGAGCGCTGGAGAGGGAGTTGAACTCCAGACCAGAAGAAGGAGTCGTCATCAGGACTTCGAACGAGAAGAATTCAGGACCTTCCACAAGCGAGTTAGCGCCGTCGTCCATGTCCTGTTGTGATCCGGTCAGCCTTTCCCAGGCCGCCAAGGAAGCAAAAGCAAGCCTGGAGGTTTCCGATTTGACGGCTCCGGGGATTAGAACCCCGCCCGCAGAGGCGTTGTCAAGATCCTGTAATAATCAGAGATCGATCCCGGCGATGAATAATTTCATTGGCAAGAGGCGGTCGCGAAGGGTAAACAGGGCTCCGATCACGATTACGAAGTCCGATACGGCCAAAAAACAAGATATTGACGCTGCGTGGAACTTCCAAGCCTCCCAGCGAGACATGGAAATCGTAACGAGAGCGCTGGAGAGGGAGTTGAATTCCAAACCAGACGAAGGAGTCGTCATCAGGACTTCCAACGAGAAGATTGCAGGACCTTCCACGAGCGAGGTAGCGCCGTCGTCCATGTCCGGTTGTGATCAGGTCAGCCCTTCCCAGGCCGCCAAGGAAGCAAAAGCAAGCCTGGAAGTTTCGGATTCGACGGCTCCGGGGAATCGAACCCCGCCGGCAGAGGCGTTGTCAAGATCCTTTAATAATCAGGGATCTATTCCAGCGATAAATAATTTCATTGGCAACAGGCAATCGCGAAGGGTAAACAGGGCTCCGATCCCGATTATGAGGTCCGATACGGCCAAAAATCAAGACATTGATGCTGCGTGGATCTTCCAGGCCTCCCAGCGAGACATGAAAATTGTAACGAGAGCGCTGGAGAGGGAATTGAACTCTAGACCAGACGAAGAACCCGTCATCAGGACTTCGAACGAGAAGAATGCAGGACCTTCCTCGAGCGAGGTAGCGCCGTCGTCCATGTCCAGTTGTGATCGGGTCAGCCCTTCCCAGGCTGCCGAGGAAACAAAAGCAAGCCTGGAATTTTCGGATTCGACGGCTCCGGGGAATCTAACCCTGCCCGCAGAGGCGTTGTCAAGATCCTGTAATAATCAGAGATCCATCCCGGCGATGAATAATTTCATCGGCAAGAGGCGGTCGCGAATGGGAAACAGGGCTCCGATCACGATTATGAGGGCAGATCCCGTTGATTTCCAAGCAATGGTTCAGCAGATGACGGGGTTTCCCCTCTAATGCAGCAGCAGGGCCGCTCGTCTCGGTTGAAGCCACAGCCAAAGCGGGCCGGCCGAATCGGCAGCAAGAACACACCCTCCGCCCTGCTCACGCTCGATTATTCGTCCTTGGGGTTCCCAGTTGCCATAAACGGCTTATTTGGCACTCGCCCAAACTACCTGAATCCAGCAGCCTTCTGCAACAATTTGGCAGAGAAGCCCGTGTATTCAGCGGGCAGCGCTGGGCACTGCAGCATTTAGTTCACATTTCAATTCCATGGGAGTTGATAAGGCTAACACTCTACAGAGCCATTTAACGCCTTCGCTCAAATGGATTTCTGGAATTAATTAGCGATTTCCTCGCCAGCATAGGGAACTCATAAGTCTTTAAATTCCGATCCTTCTTCTTGACCAAAGATGGATTTTAAGTTGCAAAATGTGGTTATGAAGGTGGATTTCTGTCTTTGGATGGTGGGAGTATGGGTAGAAGATGATAGGACTACTAGGACCATGAAGTGTGTGCAGAATCCGTCCATGTTCGTGAATTTCCGTAAAGCGTAGTCCTTTGGATTTTTTTGCCATTTCTTTGGACAAATTCTGTCCAAATTCCGTTAGAAATTGTAGTCACTATGTTCAATTTGATTGGGGTTTTCGAGGGATTGGATTTATTTGTGTTTAAAAATATAATTTTGGTAAACTGAATTTGGTTGGTTAGAAATGGTTGGAATTGTAGTTATTGAATTTGTATAATTTGATTGTTAAGTGGATTTTCAGCATTGAATTTATATGTATTTAAAAATGTAATTTTTTAATTTTATTATGCATTTAAAAATATAATTCAAAATGTATTTATTAGGCTGAAAGGCATATATCTATTGGAGATGGGCACAATTAATCACCTTTTAATCTAAAATTCTAATTTGATAGCTAACAATTGAAAATGTTGGAATATTCTTAGTCGTCCTCCCAAATCAATGTATGTGATTTACTCTTCATAACTTCCTTGTATTTTTGAATGCATCACTTAACTTGTTTACTTTTTAACATTTACCTAATCATATTAAGAAATTACTGTACCACCATATGATTGCCACGTTTAACTGATTAACCTTTGGAATTACCACATTTAAGATTAATTTTTGGATTTCTTCAGCTCTATGTGTGTTTCAGTTCAATTCACCAACCACTTTGCGGCTGTGCTAGTGTATATGTACAATTCAAGTATATGTATTTAAAAATTTGATTGGGGTTTTCGACGGATTGGATTTATTTGTGTTTAAAAATATAATTTTGGTAAACTGAATTTGGTTGGTTAGAATTGGTTGGAATTGTAGTTATTGAATTTGTATAATTTGACTGTTAAGTGGATTTTCAGCATTGAATTTATATGTATTTAAAAATGTAATTTTTCAATTTTATTATGCATTTAAAAATATAATTCAAAATGTATTTATGTATATGTACAATTCAAGTATATGTATTTAAAAATTTGATTGAGGTTTTCTAAGGATTGGATTTATTTGTGTTTAAAAATATAATTTTGGTAAACTTAATTTGGTTTGTTAGAAATGGTTGGAATTGTAGTTATTGAATTTGTATAATTTAATTGTTAAGTGGATTTTCAGCATTGAATTTATATGTATTTAAAAATGTAATTTTTGAATTTTATTATGCATTTAAAAATACAATTCAAAATGTATTTATGTATATGTACAATTTAAGTATATGTATTTAAAAATGTAATTTTTCAATTTTATTATGCATTTAAAAGTACAATTCAAGTATTAAGAAAATGTAATTTTACTGACAATTATATAATGAATTTAGATTTATATGATAATTACTCAAAAATTCAAAAAATAAAATATTTAGAATCTTGATTCATGGCAATTAAATACAAAGAAATTAGCAATTTTTATCTCAAATATATAGCTGAATGCAGGGAATTAACAATCATCCACATTTGATATAACTATAATTTGAATGTTTTAAGTTTTTTATTTTTTCTAGTCATTATCATTGTAATTATTTAAAAGTTTAACATATCACTTGTGAGATTTGAATCTAGGTGGAGGAAAAACACAACACTTCTCAGGACAAACCACTTAGACTAAACCCAATTGACAACTAAATTTAATCCTATATCTATATATAGGATATAAATACTCATTTATGATAAATAAAGTTGATAACATTGACCTTTTAACCCTAATTCCTAAAAAAAAACCCATAATCACAGTGAGCAATATTACAGACAACAGATAATTAATCAATAATTGGGCACTGGATTTGAAGAAATATAATTAATAGCTCACTGTATGAATAAACGCCACGGAAGCATAAGAGCCAGGTTATAGGGTCAAATTACAGAGCCGATGAATGCTGAGATCTTCAATATTCCAAAAGAAAATTGTAAATAAACCCCACCATTATTCCTAGGAGGGCACATTTGAGCGATAAACCATGGTTTTACCAGGTTTATGAATAGCCAAATCCTTGATTGTGGAGAGGGTGTCCAAATTTAGAGTCGTATGTAGTCATCGTTGCAAAAGATTTCAGGCTAAAAAATATCCAACAAGTGTATGCTTATATGTTCAACTGAAAATTAAAATCAGATAGGAGTAGCTTATATGTTCAACTGAAAATTAAAATCAGATAGGAGTATTAACTTATTTGTAAAGTAAGTATATATTTTTGTTTTAATATTTATATTTTTTATTTAATTGTTTTTATTTTTATTGTGAGTGAAAATTTATTTTGAAATCAAAGAGTAAATATAATTTGAGTGGGTTTAATAGTTAAAAATATATGTTACTTAAATGCTAGTTAAATCAGTTTTAAATAAATAAAAATAATATTTTATGTTTCAAAAAGTGTAACATCATTTTTATTTCAGATTTTTAATTAAAAGTTTTAAGACTCCCTTACTCTTTTACGTTCTTTCCTTTTTACTTTCTTATCTATTTAATTGTTATCTCTTTTACTCCATGTCTTCATTATAAATAGCTTTTAATTTTGTCCTTTAAGTGTGCTGTTAAGGCACTTTGTGATGTTTAAGTCACCAGTTGAAACCTGTGGGGACAAAAAATCCAACTATGTTAAAGGTTGGTATGGCTCAAGTGGGGTGCAATCCCATCCAGGATGATGGCTTAGATGCCCCTGAGTCCGGGTAATCCCTCAGGTTATGGATAAACTAACAAAAAAAAAAGCTTTTAATTTTATTCTCCACATAAAATCTTCACATTTCACATTGTTAACTTAGTTTTAATCATATATCTAACTAGATAAATTATTACAGGGCAATTCTCCTATTATTTTATTTCTTGTCTTTTTCACATAAGCTTCTAGTTTTAATATTAATTTTTTTTAAAATTTTAATATTAAGTTTTTGTCTTTTGTTTTCTATATTAAATTAAAAGCATTTCAATTTAATTTATTTTTTATTTTCTTATTCGCAACCTTCTTTTTATACTATTAATCATTGAAATTTCTAGAGCTCATTATGTGTAATTCCTTAAGTGCTCAACATGGAGTTGACACTACCTTTTACAATTGAGTATAAGGAGATACATAATTTCTTTCATGCTCAACATTGGGTTGACATGTGGCATTTAAAAAAATATTTTAATATCCAAGTTAAGTAAAGTAACTTTATATCAACTTTATAGAGAGAGAAATTGAAAGAAAAACCAATGTAGATCCATATTAACTCTCATCTATCATGCTTCCAAAGTGCCTATGGATGCATGATAATCGAAAGTAAAGTTCAAACAACATTATTTTTTATTTTTGTTTAATGATTTTTAATGTTTTTTAATTTTTTGTTTTAGGTTTTAAGAAAAAAAATGTGTTTTTTCCCTTAAAATATATTTAAAAAAATGTGTTTTTTTTTTCCAAAATTTCTCACATATATATATATTAAGGTTTGTTAGCAAAAATAAATGGTTTTTTCATAAAAGATAAAAATTTAAAAAATTATTAACCCTTTTAATGCTAGAAGCTCCCTATTAAATGTTTCTTTGGTGATCTTCAAACTCCCTTGTAAATTGCTTCAAAGTCTTTACTCATTGCTCCCAAATATTGAATAGAAAGTGAAGAATGTGAAAAGTGTGTTTATATAACAAAGATTAGATCAAATATTGATATTTTTTA
Organism: Picea mariana; assembly: GCA_032191745.1. NCBI lineage: Eukaryota > Viridiplantae > Streptophyta > Pinopsida > Pinales > Pinaceae > Picea > Picea mariana. The sequence goes on along the minus strand of JASDQU010585757.1, from coordinate 65,241 downwards.
ATTGCAATGATATTAGTTGTTAAGGCCACGAATTTAAATAAGTTGTAATTTTAACTTAAAAAAAATCACCATTTTTTTATTCAGGGGTTGATTTTAAGGTTTTTTATTAGCAACAATATTGGTTGTTAAGACCATGGTTAAAAAATGTTTTCAATTTTAACCCATAAAATAAAAATGTGTTACATCGGGGCGACAAGAGTGGGTGGGGTTCTCTTTTCCCCAAGAGGAAATAACAAACTACTATTCTCTTGGAATATTGGACAAGCAACCAATAACCAAGTTGAGGCCTATGCATTACTCCAAGGTCTACGAAAATCAAGGCAACACGGTATAACCTCCCTATCAATCCTAAGGGACTCCATGGTAACTATCAATCATCTGAGGATAAATTCGCTAGATTCGGAAATGAAACTTGCATCTATCTTCTGAAGAATTCAATATGAAGTAGAAGCCCTATAGACCTAGTTTCCTCTCCATATAATTCGCAAAAACAACACCATTGAAAACAAGAAAGCAAATCAAGCTCTAAGAGACCCTCTAGGAATGTTTAGGGCCAATGAATACTATATAGAATCACTCATTCCATGATACTACCCAAGTTTAAAAAGAATAAGCTTAAGGAGGTGTAGCAAAAAAAGGAAGGAAAAGCAGGAATCGGGATTGGTTAGGTTGGGCGCTCGTCGTCACACCGACACCAAACATCATATTCATATAATGATGACACAGGTTGGCAAGGACGATCATGTCAAGGACAACTGCTTCTCTCACGTAGATAGTTTGCACTGTACATTTCCTCTAGGCTCTTATCCCAGAATAATATATTCTCCCTTTGCAAAAATAACATGTGTTCTGATCATTCCAGGAAGGATTTGTCCGATCCGTTGGATTGTTAGGACTCATGGATTAATGAGTTTAGTGCCTGATCAAGGGGAGCATACATCACTAGTTTTAATTTGGCATAGATTTGCAAAGTTGGGTGCATGCACCATCCCTCCTCGTTGTAGATTATGGGCGTGTGAAAGTGATTCATACCTTGTGGATATGATGGTCAATTTATGTCTCAAGTCATGGGAGACGTCCCAAGCATGCTGAATGGGAAATATTAGTGTGCCACCTTGGGCTAAAGTCGGGTAGAACAATTTAAAACAACATTTGATCGCAATGGATCAAAGGATAAGAAACACAAATTCATTTTGTAAGAAGGGAATTTGTAGACATAAGGATATGGAAAGGCATTGGACAAGGGTGGAAAGATGGATACATGGATTGAGTGATGAAGAAAGGGAGGAGATGATCCAGTGTATTCAATCCTTGCAATTTCAAGTCCACAGTATCTCCATGAAGTGGCTCACAGTGATGGAAATAGAGACAATTTGAAATTTTGTATAAGAACTTTATAGACTTGAATTCTAAGTATAACTCAGTAAGCTCTCAGCCTGTGTTGCCATAACTACAAGGGCTATTTTTGAAGTTTTGTATGACACTCTCTTCTGCCATTTCTGGCGGACCTTTTGATAGAAATTTCTCCAATTCCTTTGAAAAAAAAAAGGTTCTATAAGTAGCACCACTTTTTTATAACAATATTACCAACTTAATGAGAACTATGACCTCAAAACGAGAACTCTAGCCCTTAAAACCCATATTTTTGCATAAAAAACCACAAAATTAACCCTCAAATCAAAAAGTGGTGTTATCAGTAGCACCTTATTTTTTAGGTTAAAATTACAAATTTTTTCAAGCATGGCCTAAAACATCCGTATAGTTGCTTTGAAAAACCTTAAAATCAACACCTAAATCAAAGAATGGTGCTACTGACAGAACACTGTTTTTTTCTAAACGTTAAAATTATACCTCATTTCAAACATTATCATAGTGCACCAAGTACCATTGAAACCAAAACCTACAAATTAACACATTTTTGATAGTGGTATAAAAAATTATCACTGCTATAAACCAAATCGTAAAATCAACCCTTAAATATTTTCTTTTTTATGGTTAATTTATCACTCCAACCACAAGATAATACATAATGGCATGAAAATATAAACATTTCAGATGCCAACAATCAACATAACTTCAAAATATTTTTTATTTTAAATAAACAAGTCTATACAAATTACATTTAATGAAACATAAATTATTTCATTACATTTTCCATATTCAAAACAAAAGAGCTAAGAAATTTAGTTGTATATTCTCCATAATAAAAAAATATAATTCATAAAACATAGAAATGATTCATAACTTCATGTAAGATCATATGTAACAGAGAACAATCATTTCTGGTTACCATACAAACATCATATTGATAAAAAATACATAAAATGTTTCATACACTTAATCAAATTCATCCATGGATTTTGGCACACCATCAGGATCTACATTGTCTTTAGATGAATGACTGGATGAAGATGTAGATGATCCATATTCTTCTCTATTATCAATGAGTGCACCATCTGAGTCTGCATGTATGCCCAACATTTCATATGTCAAAAGCCTCTTTGATATACGACTAGGTTCAACAGAATCCCATCTTGCACTTATCTCTTGTGACAACAACATTTTGATAATCTCTATGGTCCTGGAGTGAAGAGTTCCTCTCTTTGTAAAATTGAAGACATAGACAAGTATGTCAACATCCTCTAATTTTAAGAGGTCGGTGCGACAACGAGTTATATTTTGACCCTTTCTTTTTCTCTTTTGTTATTTTGTTTCTCAACCATCATCTCTTGCTTGTACACACCATTGAATGGGTGTGTACTTGTTGCATACCAATGCACTTCAACTGTTATAACATCTTCATTTTCTTTATCGATCCTTATAACCTTTGCAATCTAGAATGGATAACCACGTGGATCTTCAGTCTCTAAGACTGCAATCATGCAACCCTCCTTAATATCTTGTGTTGAACCCCTATGAAGATTTTTCATGGCTTCACGTTGTGCATGTGATCTTCTAGAACCAATATACATTTCTCTTTCCTCTACCTGTGAAAACTCAATAACATCTTGAGATTCCTGTTGTTCAACAATGTTTCTTTCTTCAGATTCATTTGACCTATTTTGTGGCCAAATAAATAGAGCCTTAAAAAATGTATCTTCAATTGTTGAGTTTGAAATTATGTCACTTTGATCATTGAAAAAAGACTCCCACCAAATAGAATCAACAACATCAAAGTACTCATATGTATCTTTAATAGAATTTTATATTTCCTCTTTAAGCATTTAGAATAATCTACATCTCTATTACGCCTTCATGCATTATGGATTTCAACAACTGATTGTAATAACATTAACTTTGATGCAAATATTGGACGATCTGGAATGAACTTAAAAAATGCCAAACCTGATGAAGGCCCCCATTCTACAGTGGTTGAATACTTCTTTCCCCATATAAATGTTTTCCCATCAACTTTTTTCAAACAAAATTGATGTTGGAAGCTAATGTCATTAAGTTGCTCAATACATTTTTCTTCACCATGTGATCCCTGGATAAATCTTCGCATGTCAACAATTTCTTCTAATATGTGAAAAATAGGCTATGGAATGTATGATTTCTTAATACATTCAATTAATGATGGTAGTCTTCCAACATTTTCCCTCTTCAATGTTACTGAAAAACGACTGAACATTTGATCAATATGATCATGCCTGTGCCCAACAAGAAGGAAACCAACTTTAACCTTTTGAAGGATTCTCAGTTCAACAAGCATGCTGAGATATCCAAAGACAACTTGATTTTTGTTTTCACGACTAGTGTTTTCCAACTGCAGATATAGACCTTGAGGAATATTACCGAACCAGTGACTGATCACATGATGAATTATAGTGACGGTAAGATTTGCATCATTATGAATATTTGGAGCTGTGAAGCAAACCCTTGGACACATTGTTCCATTAAAAAACATACAACCAACCAAGTGAAACTAAATGAAATTCTCTTCCTGTAAATCTTTTGGTGTACAGACAAAATGTGGAAGAAGTGTTTTTTTCTGGTCCATGCCATCAATTATCATACCCATAAATTTATCTGGAGCATCATAACACTTCTTTCTATGTTTTTACAAATTTTGTCTTTCACTTGATTGTTGATTCCTATGTTCTTGAAGTGCTTTGACTATAGAATTTGCACATGACACAAAATGAAAATGTTGAAAATATGTTTTCATGGTTGATAAATATTGAATTTAAACAAAAACAAATTGTAAATATATACTTCTTTCTACCCCTTCAGATTTATCTCTTCTTGCTTTAAGATAAGCACATATATTGCAAATCCCCATCCTTGATTTCTTAGGAATATGAACATTGTTGAATTGTCTCTTCCATACTCTTGTAAATATGCATAAGAAATAAAATTATGATTTCCTTCAACACTTTCAACATATTCTTTGTATAACTTGTAGATTTCATTCATTGACCCTCCATGTTTAGAAAATAAGTCTCGCATCCATGCCAATGAAGTGTTTGTTAATGGGTCAATCTCTCGTCCATGATGTACCTTTGAATAAAATGTAGGATCTTTTTCCAATCTTGTTTGGATCCTTGATAGACGAAGATTACCAATTGAGTAGATTTTTTTGAAAGCCTTTATGCAAAGTAAAATATTACCAATGTGATAATCATATCCTGTCTTCGTAGATATCATGCACCCCACTAAATATGAATTTTGCATGCTCTTATTCATTGACAAATAATTCTTCATTTTCTGCAAGGCATACATGTAGTCTATACTTTTCAAACAATTCTTATGACAACAATCACTAGAAATCAAATCACCGATGGAAAATGATTTAGTGAGAAATTCTTTCCTAGACCTTGTATAACTGGAATGATTTGGATTGATATAAAAAGGTCTAGTCCTTGTCCTAGACACAATATTTCTTTGCAATCTCTCCACTATTTGAACATCAACACTAGGAGGAATATCATTCTCACTATAATCATACATAGAATTCCGAGGAGACCGAACAAGAGATTGTTGATCACCTTGATTTGTTGCATCTGAATGATTTAGAAAATGATCTCCATTCATAGGTCCATCACCATCTTCATTGATAATCTCGCTGAGAAGAGAAATATCAAGATCATCATCAACAACACAATCACCTGCAAGAAAGTGCCCACAATCGACATAATCATCTTCAGTACTTTTGAAATCTCCAATTGAGGGAAATTCTACATCATCCTCATTACTTCCCTCAAAATGTTGACCCAGAGAACAATCTTCAACATTCTCATTAGTACCTTGGAAATCATCACTTGGAGGAAAATCTTCATCATATTCATTGGAACCTTTAATTTCTCCAGCTAAAAAAATACCTTCACCATCCATGTCAGTACCTTCAAAATCCTCACTTGGAGGAAACTTTTCATCATCCTCATTAGTCCCTTCACAATCCTCACTTGGAGGAAAATATTCACCATCCTTATCAGTCCCTTCAAAATCCTCACTTGGAGGAAAATCTTCATCGTGCTCATTAGTTCCTTCAAAATCCTCACTTGGAGGAATATCTTCTTCCTCCTCATCTGTACCTTCAAATTCATCACTGGGAGGACAATATCCATTATCCTTATTTGTGCTTTGCAAATCCTCACTAGGAGGAAGATTTTCATCCTCCTCATTAGTACTTGCAAAATCCTCACTTGGAGGAAAATATTCATATTTCTCTTTACTCCCTTGAAAATCCTCACTTGGGGGAAAATATTCATCATCTTCTTTATTGCCTTGAAAATCCTCACTTGGAGGAAACTCATCATTATCCCCATCGATACCTTCAAAATCCTCACTTGGAAGAAAATATTCATCATCATCAGTAGTACCTTGTAAATCCTCACTTGGAGGAAAATCTTCATCATCCTTTTCACCATATTCCTCCCCTTCATCATTGGTGCCTTCAAAGTCTTCAGAATTAGGACTTTCCCGATCAATATGCTCAATATCATTGCTTGCACTATGATCAAAATTCTCACTAGGTGAAACATATGACTTTTGATTTACATCAGAAGTATTCCCACCACATTTGTTAGTCTCAGAAGAGGAGGCATGTGAACAAGATGTTGATGCTCCATAAATAAAATCCTCTCTATCTGATGAAGCCATCACTACTCACTACAAAGATAGAATGGTGCAAATGCCCACTCTCCCAATGACATTCTTATAGCTTGTGGAGTGAACATTTCCCTCCAAATTTTCCCCCAATTTTTCCCTCTCAAAATTTCCCTCCAATTTTTTGCCAAAACTTTTTCCCCAAAATTTTCCCTCCAAATATTTCCCAAAATTTTTTCCCTCCAAATTTTCCCCAAAAAATCCCCCCCGAATTTTCTCTCCCAATTTTCCCCAACAATTTTTCTCTAAAGCTTCCTCTTTAATATTTTACCCTCAATATTAATCATCATAAATTAATTAATTGTATTATGTTTTATCTTTTTTCAATTTATCCCACATTGATTAAACATAGAGATAGTTTATATAATATTTGATATATATACACAATCTCATTCTATTTAATTTATCCCATATGCACTAAACTAACTAACAAGTGGTATAGTAATTGGTATATATACAGACTCTTGTTTTGGTTTTTTACATTGCATCAACTATTGAGCAATGTTTGTTGAATATTTTGGAGCAATCGAGCAAGAATATTGTGGAGCAAGGGCATTCAACAATATTGTGGAGCAAGGGCATTGGAGCAATCGGGTATTCAACAATATTTTGGAGCAAGGGCATTGGAGCAATCGAGCAAGAATATTGTAGAGCAAGGACATTCAACAATATTGTGGAGTAAGGGCATTCAACAAGGAGAGACTAAGAATTTTAAAGGTTGGTTTTTTAAAA